>VZTE01005377.1:70019-83780 GCA_013397775.1 Eulacestoma nigropectus | reverse complement strand
TAATTTCCGGGCGGACTACTGAGATTGTGAAGAAATCAGAAGTTTGCAGCATCAGTAGAAGGAACCTTTTTCCCTAAGCATAAGAAAGAGACTTTTAAAGACTGTAACACTGACCAAAATTGTTACCTTTTGTGCAAGGTGGTAAAAGGAGGGGAGAGTGCTGGAGGGAGAAAAGGGGGGGGGAAGGAGTTTTTGCTTGGAGAGTGCTGGAGGGAAGAGGGTTTTGCTTTCACTTCTTTTTATTTCTTGTTACTTTAAACTCTGTTAGTAATAAACTTCTTTATATTCTTTAAAGTTTTAGGCCTGCTTTGCATTTCTTCCAATCCTTATCTCACAAAATGAAAAGCATGTGATCAAACCACTACACTAAATTGGTGTTTCAGCCCGGTTGGCGAACCAAACCCGCTACACATGGTATAAGAGCTATCAAGTCAAAAATCTAAGGCAAACATGACTCTGTAAGCTGGTTGGAGAGTCCATTTTTTTGAGGAGGAAGAAGGGACAGGCAGGGTGAACAAATTGAGAGCAGGTGCTGCACTGCACCCTGATGATGTCTTCAGTTTCTTTGTCTAATGATCTGCAAGCATTATTCTTTTTCCCCCTGAGCCTAGAAGATTTCTTTCATGGATGTAGGTCCATATATTCACATTACAATACATGCTGAACTGTTGGGAGTAAGAGAAACAGGTGAAAAAAGTAGTGCATAGGAAGGGTTGCATTTGCTTCATTTACTGATTTTCCTGTCAGGCCAGGAAGTTCCCTTCCTGAGGTCACAGGTTTCTTTCTACCATGGTCTTCCATAAGCTCAGTGTTGCAAACCAGGCAAGACTAGGAGAAACTAAAGGTTCCCAAATGTGGACTCCAGTGAACCAACCAAAAAGCATATATTAGAAAGCTGATGATTTCTCATCAGAAACATGACTCTTGAAATGAAAGAATAAGACTTTTCTCTTTTAGCTTGAGTGCCTCAGCTTAGTTCCACTGCTGTAGTTTTATAGATTAAGAACTATTGCTTTTTAATATGATTAATGTGGAATCATAATCTCTAACTTCTAAAAGGAGTAAACAGGCTTGTGAATATTGCATAAATTTATACATTGGGATGGAAAATCAGTAACATTAAAAAAACCCCCAAAACTTCATGCTACACATAGATGGTAAAACTTATGAATAGCAACTATTATGGATAACTGCAGTAATCATGCATGGGCAATAACTCTGCACTCCTTCAGGTGCAAAGTCAAAGACAAAATCCCCTTTATTGCGCAGTCCGAATTCCCTGAATACCCCCACAGAACAGGACATAACATCATGGAAACAGGAAAGATGTTCACCACAGTGTCTCCCTATCACCTGAAGCAATACACAGACATTGCCTATTATGGTAACAGGTAAACAATACCCTATAAGGTCACAAACTACAGTCACCACTTCTCACAGGTCCAGCATTGTCCACAAGCCACAAACCTCTCTCCGCCCATCCCCGGTGACCTGGTTACAGTCCCAGGGTCACCTCTGGGCCCAGGAAAGAGGCTGTCTCTCCGGCCTTCTGGGCTTATCTCTCTGTCACCACATAGTGTAACCCAACAAATAACTATCTCTGTATATTTGTCACACTCAATGCTCCTTCTCTTAACTGGTATTAGTCATTAATGCTGAACAGTGGGCTAAAGCTGGATGCTAACCACTGCCACGGGAGTAAAGATACTCTCTGCAATGGCAACTAGAAACAATTACTTCTTTGCTAGGTGTTGGCATAATTTTTAAGATATAGAGGCTGCTGTTTTGTCCTTTAGGCAGTGCCTAAAAAAGCTAACTATTACTGATAGTCCTGTTTCTGCTAGACACTAAGTTAGCTTCTCAAAAGCCCAGGGAAGAATGAATGATGACACAGGTCTGAATGTCACTGACATACCGATGTCACAGCTGCCTTTACTCACTCATGAACTTTGCTGCTGGTGACATGAGTACCTGTAATTTCTATGGCAAAGCTGTACTCAGAGAAGACTGATGGGCCAGTGCTATGGACCTCGATCAGATTTTTCAGAAACAGGCATTGTATAATTTGAGTGTGACTTCCCATGGAGTTTTTCAGTGTTTCATGAATTTATGTCATGCATCCTATCTTTGACCATTACCAAGTTCAGTGCACAGCGTTATCAGACACACCGCTAAGCAATTTTAAATCAAACAACCTAGGAAACTTCAAACAATACTGGAATCAATTTACCAGATTAATTACTTCCCTCTTCCCCCAAAAGGAAGCTATTTCTACATGATGAAAACCCAGTCTGAAAGACAAATTTAAGGAGTTTCTTTAACAAAGATTGACTTCGCCAAGTAGTATCCACTTATTCCTTAATAGGCAAATCAGATATATATCTGACTGACAGAACCTAGCCTTAGAGCTCCCAGACTTCACCAGGTGGCATTGGCTGAAACTTAAGTAGAGAAGACCAGATTTAACCCCAAGGCAAAACTCTGCTGCCACGGAAATAGCCGGTTCCATTGAGATCTGAATATTCAACTCAAAAAAATAAACAGGAAGTTCTACTCAGCATATGCCAATTCAGTCTTTTCTGACTATCTGGCATAATCTTTATGATATCCAGAACAAGGTATTTTGTAGCACTAACATTCTAGATAATAAAATTTAACAGTAAGTGGAAAATTTACCATAAATTTACACTAGTGTAATCTTCATTCACATAGAATTGTAGATGGTTGTTTTTCTTCCAGGATATTCAGCCACATTTTTCAAAACACTGAACAGATATTGACTAATGAACTAGTATTGTAATAGGAAAGGCAGAAGCAGAAGAAATACTTTTGTGTAACACTTCTCAAACATCAACAAAAAAGTCCCTCATTATCCTGATTTAAACTGAAAATAATTAGGAACACTTACACCAAATTTACTGGGAAAGAAACCTTATTTTCTGTTTTCTTACTGCTGATATATTTGATATCTAAAAAATGCAAGGTTTGTGTGAGGTTTGAATTCAGCCATTTTAGTTTACCTCAACTCTGGTTGTCAGGGCTGTCAGAGGGATGTGGGGGGAGGAAGCGTACACTTGCCACTCGCAGGAGGCAGCCAGGAGTGGGGGAAGCCTCATCTCTGGGGAGACTTCGCCTGGCAGCCAATCAAGGCAGAGAAAACTTCCATGATTAGACTGCGAGCAGCTCCTCCTGCTACACACACACATGCGCTTGCTGGTGAAGGCAAGTACCCAGATACTCGCGAAAGATGCCTGTGAGAAATACCCGCCAAAAACGGGCCTGTGAAGACAAGCTGGGGGAGGAGTTTGGGAGCACATAAAAGCAGCTAGCCACAACACCACAAGGTCTTTTTGCTTTGGGTCGCTTGGAGGGTCAGCTTAGCCCCTTCCGCTCCTGCCTTCACGCCCTCTTCCCTGTGGTCCTGTTTCCCTACCCGTGCCTGCTTTGCTCTGCTGTGCCAATTCCGGAAGCTAGCTTGTCACCGTGAGGATCTTGTGCTCTGCAGCCGCCACCCGCAGCCAACTTCTAGCTGCTGTCCGCAGCTGTCGTTGGAGGCACGCTGCCGCCGCCACTTGGAAATCGCGCCCAGCCTGCCACAGAAGCTACGCAAACACACCACGGTCTGCAACACGCGCGCTCTGTCTGCCAAACCAATGCTGACAGATAGCCGGGGTTCTGTGGTAACACTGTCCCCTGTCTTCTGTTTCTTTCCCCTCTCTCTCTTTTCTCTCTCTCTGCTCCTTTTTCCTGTTCCCCCCTCCCCCTGTAATAAGAACACTTAGTTGTTTTTTTTTTGTTTGTATGTCTTTGGTTTTTATTATTTCAATAAACAGTTCTCAGATATAATATTGCCGTGTTTGTGCTTGATTTTTCATCAGAAAAATCTATCAAAAGAATCCTTCCTGGCTCCCCTTTTCATAGTGGAATGGTACAGTTTGTTGAAACTCCTGAGTGGATTACTCACTATGAAATTTAGTGCATCTAATTTATGTACTCAGTTGAGACCTTACTTCATTGAAAAGATAAGACTGTGAAGCAGAAAGGGAGGGAAATTCAGATGCTGTAAGCTCTTGTGTTCCTTATGCTGATAACAGAAGGAAGCAAGTCCCCTGACAGACCTTCAGAGGGACACTCAGTTCACCTAACTTGTGTGTCTGCCTTCCTTTAAGTCAGGGCTTGCACAGGAAAAACCAGTGAGATCCATGAGCCAGGAGTGTGCCCTTCTGGCCAAGGCCAGTGGTATCCTAGAGTTTATTAGGAAGAGCATTTCCAGCCCATCAAGAGAAGTGATCCTGCCTCTCTACTCAGCCTTGGTGAGGCCACAACTTGGCCAGCTAAAAAGATGAGTTTATGTTGCAGCCTTTCCTTCAGCAGATGCATTAACAGTTTCTCTACCTAGAGGCCAATTTTAATGTTAATATCTTTGAGAGTTTCCCCCTCCAGACAAATTCAGCTTCCAGCAGTCAGTAAATTCAACAGTTATTAGAGGAAATGCAGGGACACCCACAGAACAAAAATGGATCTTAGTGAAGCAAATAGAATCCAATTCACTGAAAAATAAGGTAGTGCCTCAACCTCCTTGCAAGAGGCCTTAGGAGATATGTTTTAGTTAAGCAACATTTTCTGAACTCACTAGAGATCAACAAGAACAATATGTGGCCTCTATTATGAAAGAACTTACACTACAACACCTGCAGTCACATCGAGCCTTAAAATCTATGACTGTGGAGTCACAAATCAATTCCCTTGACACTCTCAGTTGCTACACACTCACTTGTCCTCTCCCTTCTGCCTTTCCTATTTTCTAGAAGAATGAGTCAAGTTCAAAGTCCTGCTTAATTTTTTTTCTTCTGGGCCTGAAAGATCTAAAACAATAATTAAACCATGGGCTGGAAAGTGTGGCCAAGAGTTTCATTCCACTGGCACAGTGAATTATCTGCTGCTAGAAAAAGCTCATGTCTGCTAGGGAGATGCTTTCTGTGGGACTACAGAATGAACATTTTCCAGAGATTAATAACAGTATCACACCTCATTATCTGCTGTTGCAATTACCAGGTATGTTCCTTTGACAGTAATTTTCAATATAAATTCCAAACAGTATTTTCATTTAAAAAAACCAACCAACCAACAAACCAACCAAGAGAAATAACCCTACGAAAAAAACCAAAACCAAAAAAAAAACCAATAAAAAACCAAAGGAAACAATGTTCACTGAAACAAAAACTTTACACTGCATATGGGGAGCAGAAGATGAAGAGATAAGGCACAAATGAGATTTGCTTTGTTGAAAGCCTGTCAGGACTTAAAGAACGCAGTCAATTTGTTTCAAAGCACTGTCAAAGGAGGAAGTTCTCACAAGATAAGCTACCAAAACAGGCCTAGATGGCAAAGAGGAGGGCATTAAATTCAGGCCTACACAGAGGTGAAATGTCTGGTCACCTGACAAGATTCCACTGTGCAGACTGTGGGAAAAGCGTGGATGCAACAACAGGAAGATGCCAGACCTAGTGAGGCAGATCTGGGTAATCTATTTGGACAAAAATTCCCATCACGGCAAACTGGGAAAGGAAGCAGCTGCTTATGCACATGCCATCCCAAGACGGGGACATGGCACGTATGCCTCTGGATACCTGGGACTTGGACTGTATAAAAGTGGTACCTACAGAAGAACACTCTGGGGATCCCACCACTGAGAAGACCAGAAGGAAAAGACATTGCAGGAACCCACGTGATGACTATAATCTGTCTGTCTGTCTCTTTCTCCTCCCTCGCACTCCTTCCTATTTCTACCCCTTTCTCTCTCTCTCTCTCTCTCATTTACTGTTAAATAAAATCTGTACTTTTGACTTTGGCATATGGTCTTATTTGCACCTTAATTTGGGCAGAGGTACCTTTTAATAACCAGACTCGAATATTATTTCAGGAGTGGGATCCGAACGTTATTCCAGTGGATCTCAACAAAGTCATTCAGAGATTTTGGGAAGGAAATCAGTGTAAGAATATTTATACACAATGTAAAATAAGATCACATCTTTTTGGATTTAAAAGGATCAAAGAAATTTCCTTTCATGAGGTACATGAATTACACGACCAAGATTCCACCAAACCACCTGAACAATGCTGATGAACCTGCGGTCATTAAAGAAGAAGAGAAACCACCATGTATGAGTACGAGAAAGGCCCTCACAAGGGAGGATCAGAACTTCACTGAGGAGGGAGTTAAACTGGCCCATAAGGGAAGAGTTGGGTATTGTAGATCAATTAAATGTTGTGCAGCCTGGAGAATGAGTCAGACAGACTGTCACTAGCAGCTCAATTCCACTGCCCACATGTGGGCATCATGAACATTTTCAGATGCTCTAGGCTGTAAGCTGAAGCTAAACTTGCTTGTCAATGAATAAAAGGAGATCAACTATCCATTGATTATAATGTGGGTTTAACCACATAGTCCTTTGGATAAGTGTACAAAGGCACTTATATTTAGCTGCCTTAATCTCAAGAGGAAAATGTAATTGTCCCTTTCCTTGGATTTTCTCCTACGAAATAAGAGAGGAGAGAAAGATGGCACATACTAGCATACCAATATCCAAATATCTAACAATCTTCTCTGAACCTCATTCTTGGTACCATAGCATTATGCAAATCATGGACTAAAGCTTCTGGAAAGCTAATGATACTGTTTGAGACTTTCTGTTTCCAACAGAAGCTTAAGCTATATCTATCCTTATGCTCTAAGGCTATAGCACTCAAAATAATAACATAACATCTCAGTTATATTCAGAACACTTTTTCCAAATTCTCAAGCACCATAAAATATAGTAGCTCCCTTTTATGAAAAAACCCAGACAAAACCATAAAAAACACACCAAAACAAGCATTTTCTATTGATAGTCAGAAAGGTATTATCACTGAAAATAAGATGAGAACTCTGTTAGTTTCAGTAGTCTTCTGCCAGATTATATTAAAATTCTTATGGAAAAAAGATGATCTTCATGTTTTATTTGAAGACTCAAAATCTTTGAAAGCACCTGATGATCCAAATAAGGGGTCTTTCAGCATCTCAACATAGTTTATTTAATCACAAAAAATATCTGAGATCCAAACACTACTTCCCAGAAGGATCTAATTTGCAGCTCTGTGATGACATCCAAGTTGATGATGTTAAATCACCTGGTATGGTACAAATCCACTTTGTTCTTAATGTTTGGCTTGAACTTCTGAAATTCAAATAAAAGACACCTTTGGACTCTGGACTCCAAAGGCACCAGACAATCTGTCAATTTCTAGGATCAGAGACAGATACCAGAATTACTTGGAAGAGTATTGCAGCAAAAGTCTCAGGTAAGAATAGACACAATAATTTCAGTTTTTCGCAGTTTTCATAGGCTCACTCTATAAACCGAGGTAAGATTATATATGCTAAAAATAACATGTAATTAATTTTGTAATTATTCTTAGAATATACTGAAATACAACTGTTATCCTATTCTTGCACTTCACAGATAATACATACAGTATCCTTACAGTATCCTATGGCATCATTATAGTATTACATAATTATATAGTATCATGACAGATAATACATATAATGTAATACATTCTCATGCAGAGGAGGTTCTGCATTCTGCTATATATATTTTTTTTAGTATCACTGCATGCAGTTTTAAGGTAATAATTCAAACCAAAACAACTTCTGGGAACACCAGTACTTCTACTACCCTACACAGAAGTAATAATGCAGTGGAAGGATGCCTGTATTTTCCACCAATACCAAGTACTGGAGGTTGCAGATACAATTAATTCACATTTTGAGAAAAATATTCATGCTTGAAGGTCTCCAAGTATGAGTGATCCCTATCTATGTAGACAATGTTAGATCAGCAGCCAAAGACTGTATTTTTTGCTTCTGTTTACCATATTATAGTACTTACCAGAAACAAATCTTGTTACTGCTCTGTGGGCCTTATTTCTCAGACTCCCAGAGAAAACAGAGGTCTGGAGGCCAAGGGCTGTAACACTTGCCCCAGAAAGAAGTAATTTTTATACTCTAATTTTCATACTAAATAGTTTGCTGGCAAACAACCAATCAGTACTGGTTATAGGAACAAAATTAAATTCCCTTTCTCTGAGGTGATCAAGAGATGTTAAATAAAAGTTGAACAAGTAGGCAATTTCTATCTCAGAACATTACATTGGAGTAAGACCCTACAGGGACATGAAATGCGGAGATTAATCAACAAGAATCACTGTGACTAATACTTGCTTTTTTTTTGGAGAAAGTGAAATGCATTTGGTAGAAAAACAGAAAGTATATATGCATTTCATGTTGACATGTAGATTGAAAATTAAGAGATTTTGAAATGTCCTTGGAACAGTTGCTGTTGCTGCCTTCTCTCTGTGCCAGTATAAATCTCCCTTCTTCTCAGCAACAGGCTGAGGTACAGTATTTAAAAAATGACATTTTTCTTATGAATAACTGCGTTGACAGAGAATTTTGTAGTCACTTTCTCAAGCAGTCAAGAGACAGCCCTTTTGACAGTGATAGGAATCCATGTGATAGAGATCAGGTAACATCAGCCTCACACCTGCTATTTTCCTCCCTATTTGTGGACAGCTTTCTCTTATTCGTAGAACTGCTCAAGCGTTCAGCATATGCAGTAGAGTTCCAGTGATTTAGAGCCATCTGCTTAAGGTTTTATTTTGACAAGCTGTTCTGCTGCTGAAGTTCTCACAGGGTTGTTCAGCCTTTTACCAAATGCCTACTAAAAACCACTAAACACCCTTGAAAGCTACCTTTGGTAAATATGTTTATTTCTTAAAAAGATTGATGCTGATTAATATTACCATGTGATGGGAAAAAAACCCTGAGGAGGTCAGAGTAATATGCTTCCACTGCTTCTCAGCTGTAATTTAGTTTAATGAACATTTTTACCTTCATTTTTCAAATAGTTTATAAAATAGCCTTTTATCTTGTACCACACTCTATCCCTTAGTATTTAATTCCATTTGACGTAATAGTTTAATTTCATTTTGAATAAAATTGCTTTTATCTCTGTTAAAGTTTTTTACTG
Organism: Eulacestoma nigropectus; assembly: GCA_013397775.1. Taxonomy (NCBI): domain Eukaryota; kingdom Metazoa; phylum Chordata; class Aves; order Passeriformes; genus Eulacestoma; species Eulacestoma nigropectus. The sequence continues at coordinate 74,709 of VZTE01005377.1, read as the reverse complement.
GCTGGTTTCCAATTTGTTTTCATGTATTTATCTATGTGTATGGCTAGTATATGTATATGTAGTAATTTCAAAGGCTCTCTGTGCTGATTTACATTGAAATGGTACTAACATTGCCAGCCAAATAATACCCAGGAAGAGCTCACTGAGCCACTCAGGTCAGACTACATCATTTACAGGAGCCTCCTTCAGGGAATTCCAGGGTCATTTTCGGATAGAAGTACCCACCTATGAAGTAGTCTTTTTACCAACAATCTTCAGTAACCCAAACCCCATTTTCTTTCAACATGTCCTCTGGTCTGGGATGTTGGTACTGATAACATTCCTGCATTGTCCAGTGCAGTGAGCTGGTTATTTTCCTTGTCAGAGCAAACCCAGGTACCATTCAGCCAGCTGGAGGAGATCTGCCAGATCGCTTCAGACACACTTACACAGTGCAAGGGAACAAAATATTGCCATTTCAAAATGCCATGACAGGATTAAATTCTGGCAGGTTATCCCTTGATTTTCTTTGCCAGTGCTTCTCATTTGACAAATAGATTCATAGACTTGATGTGCAGACTGTTATGATCACTTGGTCTACAATGTATATAATTTTCTCAGATGCTGAGTCAAAGCATGTTTTCCAGAAGGATATCTAATCTCATTTTACAGAGATGCACTCAGAGCCAGAGTGCATCTATTGCCTTCCCTGATAAATTGTTAATTACATTTACTGTCTCTATTTCAAGGTTCAATGTGCATATCTTGTTATACTTTTGTCTGTAAGATTGAAAGTTTACCTTTATTTCCCATGATCAGGTTTGATTTTAAAGTAGAAATAAGTATCTCTATATGGCAATCAAATCACCTTTTAACCTTCACTTTGATTAGCTGAAAAAATTGAGTCCCTACCACGTTTCTTTTTCTAATATACTCTTTGAATGTTGTCAACAGGCACTGTCCCAGTAGAATCATAAAATTCTATTGGATTGGAAGGCACCTCTTAGATCATCTAATTCCACCCCTCCTGTCATGGGCAGGGACACCTTCCACTAGACCAGGTTGCTCAAAGCCTCATCCAACCTGGCCTTGAACACTTGTAGTGATGGGGCATCTATACAGTTCCAGTTTCAAGCCATTCCCCTTGTCCTATCACTATATGTTCTTGTAAAAAGTCCCTCTCCTCATCTTTCTTGTAGCCCTTTTTAGATACTGGAAGGTGCTCCAAGTCCTCCTCAGAGCCTTCACTTCTCCAGGCTGAACAATCCCAGCTCTCCCAGCTCTTTCAGCCTGTGTTCACAGAAGAGGTTTTTCATCCCTCTGATCATCTTCATGGCCTCCTCTGGACTAACTCCAACTGCCTCATGTCTGTCCTATGTTGGGGGCTCTGGAGGTGGGTTCAGCAATCCAGATGGGGTCTCACAAGAGTGAGGTAGAGGGAGATAACATCCCTTGGCCTGCTTCTTTTGATGTATAGCAGTAGTCACTAGCTGTCTTCAATGGAATATTCTTTCTCTGCAGTCCCCTTTTTGTTTATCAAAATTTGCACTAGCATCTAAAGATATTCATATACTATGTCTCCAGTGTACCTTCTGAATGACTATTTTCCAGAAGAGTGTTTTCATTACTTACCTAGAACATTCATTCCTTGTCCTCAGATCAATTAACTTACCTTCAGCTGTTTGAAAGCATGCTTGGTGGGAAAGTAACAATTTAACTGAACAACACTGATCAGTCTGTGACAGTAACCTCCTCTGTTATTTACTGTCCTGACCATCTTAATGCTAGTAATAAATTTGGACAGACAAGGTTTTATATTATTGTCTCCCTTCTTGATAAAATTATTGAATAGCGCTTGGCAAAGTACCTGTACCTTGAGACAAGTTCCCACAAACTGATGAATTTTCATGAACATCTATGTTTGGGAAAGCCTTAGTCTTTCTTATTTACATATAATGCAGATTTTTAACCAAGCATTAAGAGTAACTAGGTCAAATAATCTGACAAGAGTCAGATTTACCATCCTTTCTTATCAGTGGTTTGAACAAGAAGAAAAAGGTAAACATGCAATATATATTTTTTTTCTATAGAAATTTTCAGTTTATTGTCCTTTCACATGATGACTAAAAAGGTAGCATAATGCAGTATCAACAGTTCTCAGGTCATTTGGATTAGAGCTGACTAGCAGATCTCAAAAGGTAACAAGGAAAGGGGAATCTTTGCTGAATAAGTGGGTTTCTATCTGGGTTCTGGGTTGGCCAGAAATAATGTTAATATCAATCAATATTCATCTAAATGAACTAGAGTTAGATATGAAAAAAACAAAATATGGTAAGATCTGTGGGAGATTGAAAGATCAAAAGTATGAAGGATGATGATTAAGCAAGACCAGTTACAGAGTGTGATCTAGATTACATGGTGAAGTGGTCCATTCAAAAGTTAATTTGAATGCTATCAAATGAAAATATAGTGGTGAGCTACACAGTGGAAGAACTTGCTGACTGGAAGAATAGCAAAGCCTTTGGATGCATTAAAAGGTGGACAGTAAGCAGCAGACATAACTAAGTAGATGCTATGTCAGCTGGGAGACTGATATTGGAACAAAGTTGTTCAGCCAGTATCTACATATTTAAAAGATTTCACAAAGCTTTAAAAACTTTATGAGGTACAAGAAATAAAAATGAGATGCAGTAAGATAGTGTGACTTGTTTCATACAGTGTATTAATCCATTGATCCATCAGTAAAACTGAGTAGGTTGTGAAATTGCTATTTGGTAGCACTTTTACAGTCCTAACTTCTCTCCATTGTTCTGTCTTCCCATCTTCAGATAGCTCAGAATCAAGCATGGACTACTAGAAGACAAGGAAGGACCAAAGGAGGCTCTAATGTTGATACCTAGCTCTTACTGGTTTTTGCACATCAACTCTAAATGTCTTTCCTGGATTTAAAGTTTTAAAGCAAGTGTCTTTATATTGCTGTAACTGAGATCACTGACTTATTCCTAATTAACTGGGAGATCATGCTCAGGTATACAGAATGTCTCCTGCAACTCTGGTGTGATCAGTTAGTCTCCTGAACTGAGACTGATTACTACTAGAAATGAAATCTCCTAAACCAAATTTTCAGTATGCAGGTTGTCTCACAGGCAAATGCATCAAGCGGAACTGAATTCTTTTGCATCTCATGGTAAATGTGAGACATATTTAGATAATTTAACATTTTCTTTTTGGTCTGCTCACTGCACTTTCACAGATTTAGTAAATGTATCTATGGACTCTAAAACTATCATTTCTTTTCCATGTTATATACTTATAAATTTAATAATGAAGTGAAAGAATGATTAATCACACTGTAATTAATGTAATAATTCTGTTTTTGAAGTACTTTTGACAAGCTCCTTTTCACAGTTTTGAACCAAGTCTTTTTAACAAAGACAGCCTCATAAAATTCTCATCCCCTGTTAATTTAGTTTATCATAGGGTTATACCCAGCTGACCAGGTACTATCTCCATAAATCTAATTAACTGTTTAGGCCTTTTTCTATGTTAGTATCTTTGTATTTTCCTTCAGAAATTGTCCTGCCTGTCTCAAAATAGCTTCCTCAAAAAGACTTTTCTTTAAAAGCCAGAAAAAGATTAACTTGATCATGCTTGCTAAGTATCCCAAGATTTGCTCTCACTATTCAACTCCAATAACTCATGACTGGGTTTTCTATCATCATCATTGCACAAAATCCATCCGAATTTAATTTTATATGCAGTACAGAAACCAAAATTAAAAAGAAAAGTTATCTGTTTCCTACTGCATGGTAGCCTTGTACTCAAATCAAGAAGGGGGGGAAAAAGTAAACCCTTAAGGTATGGAGGTCATTTTTGCAAGTACAGCAATTGCTATGCTAATTCCTCTCACTTAAATTGCTACCTAATGGCTCGTTGGTAGCTGCAGCTCTTGTTGGACAATTCATTTCATTCTGAAATGTGTCTTAGCAGCTCAGAAGCATAATGGCTGGCTGCTAAAGAAGAGAAAAGACCGGGGCCTTTATTCATGCCACCTAATTTGTTCGCAATAACATTTGTCTAAGGATTTTTAATTTGCGTAATCATGTGCTTGGGTTAAAAAAACCCACCCCCCACACAAAAAAGACCCAGAACATTATCAGGGCATGCTTCACCTTATCCTAGCAGTAATGTGACAAGCTGCTGATGATCCAGATTTAGGGTTTATAAAAATGAAAGTTGACCATGAACACCTGAGAAAAACTTAATATTCCTAAGGATAAAATTCCTGTCATCAGACAAAAATATCCACAATGCACCTGCCTGTTCCAGTCCACTTTGCAGTCAGTAGACAAAAATAAGCACCTCAAGGACATAAGCCCTTTTCTTCTGAGGTAGGCAGATAGGTAAGAAGGTAAAATTAGTCAGGTGAATTTCTGCAGATGGCTGAAATGAAGATGAGATAAATCATACCCCATTCATTCCATAGGTCACACAGACCTATCTTTGAAAAGCTGCAGCTGTGTTTATGACATCTGTAGAATATTCTGATATAAATTTATAGTGTTTCATCATTATGAAAAAGAGACAAAACCAGCATTCAGACCCCAATTTCATGCTGGAATTCAGTCTGTCTCAATGCAATTATTCAAGATAGTAGAGGCCATTGTAATTGCCACATTTTAAATAAAAATTATATAAGGACATGTGCAGT
>VZTE01005377.1:54291-69920 GCA_013397775.1 Eulacestoma nigropectus | reverse complement strand
AAAAAAAAAATCTAGGAATCCAGGTTACAATATCTCTTCAGCAGCTGCTTTACAAGGAGGACTTTGCCTGTTAGTTGACATTATTTCTTCAGGTGATAGAACAATTTAGTGTAGGATTTGCTATTCCCAAAAAAACAGATCATAAACAGACATTCATTCTTTAAATATTGTAACAGTGTATTGTACTTTTTTGAACTTCATATTTACAAAAAAACTGTAACAGCTCACACTTAATATCTAATTCCTACATACCTCCTGTAGTGCCTGGTTCATTCTGATACTTCCTTTTTTGATTGCTATCTGGCAACAGAGTTAGGGACAGGACTTATTTCAAAGCTTAGTTCAATGCTACACCTCTATTCTACCAAATAAAAAGAATTAGGTAATACATTTGGATTTTTTTTTCCTCATGTGTTTACTAAATCTGCTACAAACACTGTGAATTTTATGCTGGTAATTGATCACTAGAATGGTACCTGACTGGTGAAGAAAAAGAAAAAGAGAGGAAAAAAAATGAACTACCTACCCTTCTGAATTCCATACCCCTATGTTACCTTGAAACAGCATGAGAGCTCTGAAGGAATGTATTAAGTTCCATAGACTCTGATACATGAATGCATCTTCTTCCAATACCAAAGTGAGCTATGGAACTGAGTCAGGAAAAGGTTTTTCTTTTAAAAATCTCATTATTATTATTACTATTATTATTATTATTATTGTAGATCACAGAATTTTAACATCCTCCAGCTCTAACATCTACTGTAATACTTGATAATGAAATAATAAATTTAGTTTGTTCAAAGATAAATAAGTATTAGGTCCCTTCTGGGTCTAAATTGTTCCTGTTAGTGAATAAAAAAAAGGGGAAAAAAAAGGATTAAGAGGCAGATAAAACTAGGAAGAGCTAAGAAAAGAACTAATCAGCTTCCAGCTTGGCATCTCAATGCTCAATGCCAATATGCAAAATCTACAATTCTGAAACAAACTAACAGAAAATTAATCTTGCAGTTCAGTTAACCTTGGGTAATAGAGTGACATTTTCCAGCTAAACATATATTTTTATGGAAAACAACATCAATAATGACTCGTGTTATAATGTACTACAATAAACAGTTCAAATTTTAGCAGTGGTCTCAGAACACACAGAAGTTTAAGCAAATATTCTTGCCCAATTTTTAGGCAAGATTTATTCTGCCTCAAGATCCACATTATCATGCAAGAACAACTTTCCCCATCCCCAAGGAGGTGCTTGATGCCCAGGGCTGGGCCTGCCCTGCTGCCCCCAGAGCTGCCCTGCTCCTGGCACCAAGGCAACTACTGGTTCTTGCTGCACCCCGATATCTCCTTTGTTAGACCTAAATCTCATTCTCCTGCTGAAAGGGATCCTTATGCTGTTCAGGCACTTGCACCCTGAAGCTCTCCCTTCCCTCTGACCTTGTCTGGTCGCTTTGCACTTACTTTATTGCTGCCTTGTGATCCCTCTGACTTTGCAATCCCCAGCTACTGAAGGTTCCACTTCCAAAACGGAATTAAATGCCTTACACTTAAAGTGCTAATTGTCTAGTAATGAAACATTTAATCATCAGGTGATTAAAATTTTAATCACTAAAAGGCCTGTAGAAATCCACTACATATTGCTGAAGATCAATTTCTAAGTTTTTTTTTAACATATGCTTCCAGTGCAAACTGCCTTATGTTGTAGAGAAGAACAGTGCAGTATGTGAAATGTGAAGTTCTTCAATACATCCTGTGCTGAGAAAAAGGTTGAAAAAAATTGAAGAGTGCAGCTGTAACGGTGAAATATATTTAATGTTAGATTAATTTATAAGGGGATTCTCTTTTTAATCTTGTTTTGAAGTCACTAAGAAAAAATGTGTTCCTACATTAACTTCCCAGCAACTAAAAACAGATTCATGAAATCTGCTTTTCCAATCAAATGGTACATGAGAGCTGAAAATACAGCTTGAAAAATATCTAGAAGGAACTGTAACTGTTTTGCCATATTGAATAAAAAGAGTGGCTATTGTGCACATAAATCAAATCTCTTCATCCTAATATTTTGCAATGAAGTTTAGCACATGGATTCCAAATTAATGTGCTAGACGGTAATGACACTACTAGTTCAATGAGCCACAAATGAAGAAGGATTCACCAGACAGAGGAAGCCATCTGCTACAACCTACTGTATCCACTTAAAAAAAAATAAAGGTCTATATTTGAAAAGTTCCCTACACTCAAAGATGTCTGTACGCACCAGTTCTTGGCATTTCATAACAACCCATTAGGTGGCACAGAGCAGTGAGAAATCCACAGCCTGACCGAATGGATTTACAAAGCTGTGTTTAGGAATAAGACAGGTATCTCTGAGGACTTTTATTTTTTCACAAAGGTATGTTTGATGATGCATTAATCATTTGTGGTTATATTTTACTGGTAGCAAGCAAATACAAAACACGCATCAGAATGGCAGCATCTGACATTGGGCTACCACAGCTGGTACAAGGCAAAGGAGGAGCTCATCTGCATTTCTGAATCTCCCCAAATTCCCTGTATTTCCTTATTCTACGGTTTCAGGGTTTCTCAGGCTTAGACACTGCCATTTCTCATGTTTGTCCTTTGCATTTCTAGCAAAACAAGTGCTTCATGTACTTTTTGATGCCATGCTATAGATCCCTGGACTCACCAGCAGACCAGACAATTCAGCTGCTAGGAATCCTATCAAGCATCATACAATTCAGGGCAAATATAAAGGCATGTAAGGGACATAATGGCTTTGGAGGCTCACAAACATTTTTAATGTTTCAGCATACTGCTCTATCACTTCTGTATTGTTTAAAGCGTTTTCAGTCTTTCAGATCAAGAGCATGATGATGATTCTTTACCTCCCTGACAATACAGAAATACAAGGAAATAGAAAGGAATTAATGGACCTGAAAAAAATGGTTTGTTATGGTCAATGGGCAGGTTTGTGGAGACAAATCTTCAAGACCTACAAGGCACAGCCTCACACATCTCAAAAATTACTGCATAGATTTAACTTAAACTAATTCTGAAAGGCAATTGAAGTACATTTAATCTGTGAGAAACAGAAAAATTTTTAACTAGTGAAATGTGTTACATGTAAGTTTATGCTATAGTTTAGTGTATTCTTAACCCCCAAATAAATTTAAATTGGATGGAGAAAAACATCAAATACAAGCAAACAATGTTTTTTTCTTTTGTAATAGTCTTGTATTGAAGGTACTACAGTGACACAGCGCACCTTGGTGACCACCTTTTTGGCTAGCTCCGGTGGTCGGCGGCCGGCCCTTCTCTCCACACAGGAGAAGCTGGTGGAGCTGTTCGCAATGCGGGAGGCTTGGCGAGGTCCGCAAAAGGGCTCGCCCAGCCCACCGATGTTAAAGGTGCAGGGGGAGATGAAGAGATCAGGAGGGGCTCTTTGCAGCGTGAACAGGACAGGTTTATGGGGGTGCGAGGATCCATGAAACCAGGAACGGGGGAGCAAAGAGCGGGGGTTTGACATGGGGTTTTATATCCCTACAAAATGGGAGGCGTAAACTGCAGAAAACCAATCAATACAAGGCAAAGGGGTTGTACATAGGCAGGGAAACATACATTGAACCAATAAGGTACAGGGTAGGCAGGGAAGGATAACTGGGACCCAATGGGGCATTGAAGACCAAGGAACTTTCTGGAACATAACCATAAACGAGGTAAGAAGGAAGGAGAGAGCGGGAGCCAATGGTTGGGGACGGATCTGCATAATTCGCCTGAGTGTGTGGCTTGCCGAGTGCTGGCAAACTGAACGCGCCACAACACTATGGGTATTGCTGCTTCATTTACCACTACTTTTATATTTGCCTTCACATTATCTTCATATATTAATAGTTTATCAGTGATTGGAGACATCTCCTGAATGACAGACATTATATAACTAAATTCCATTCTGTTCTGGCCCATTTGTAAAGGTCAGCTAAGCAATGAATCAATGCAGTACTAGAAAGGGGCAGTTCTCTTGAGACTGGGGATATCAAAAGGGCTGACAAACTGGAGTTTTGCAAAATCAATTCAATACAAGAGACACGTGACAAATCCAGGCTTCCTACGCTAAGCTGGTTGTATTGCACTGATATCAAGGGAGTTGGAGCTGCTTACATCAAGTTTGAATTAGACTCAACACAACAGTTGTCTGGGATACAAATTCCTCCAAATAAATGGAGTTATATCGAGGATCAGTCTGGCCACATTGCTTAGAATTTCAGGCTACTTGCCTGATTGTTTGTGTCTCAACTGCTGAGAGTCATAGATTGCAATATAATAGGACCTCACTCTTTGTGGGTCTGGTCATAGTATTTTCTCCAGGACCTTCTTTGTTTTCTTTTATATAAATCCCTGGGGCTAAATTCTTTGAAGAATAGTCAGTATTCTAAATTGTTGTCTCACTTATAACCTGCTTACTTTTACTAGATCAGGTTCAATACAATAAGCTACCAAATCAAGATAAATATATTCTTTGCTGAAAACCACTGTTTAAAAAGATACTGTTACATGATCATTCTTTTAAACAATATGTGTTGGAGGCTAAGGATTGGTTGAGATACAGCATTTGACATTTAGTTCCTTGAAACACTAAGTATAAAAAGTGTATCTGATACTTAAGTCTGAGTCTTCTATAAGTAGTTTTATTTATTATTTTCTTTACCAAGTTTCTTCAGCTTGCTTGTGAAGCCAAGTTCTATACTGTTCCAACTACGCAGCTAACACTTTAGTTCCTCTTTCCCGTTTTGTTATAAAATTTCCTATATAGCTTTTCTGCATTCTGATGTCTCATTACATATGCAATGAAGGTGCAAATACCCTGCTGCCACTGAAACATTTGAAAATATTACACACAGACATCTCTATTATTGGAATATTTCCCTTCATCCTCTAGAAGCACCCTTCTAAAGAGCTTTTTACTACATTTCATATTATACCCTATTTTTATAATGGCCTAGATGTACCCTTGGCTGATTTCTGTCTTTGCTTTTATTAAGGATTGAAGTTGTATTTGGTATGTCTGCCTTTTTTAGTTCCAGATTTTTGCTTTGCAGCCCAAATATTCTTTCTGGTTTTCATCTGCTTTAGCATGCCCTTGATTCTCCCAACCACTCTTGTTTGGTGCTCTGACCTAAATTCTGTTTAAGCCCTTCCCTGTTTGAGAAAACTGTGTTGTTTGCAAATTCTTTTTTTTTTCCTCATCACATGGCTGTCGCAGATTTATCTAGAACTATATGTATATCACTGTTTGGGAAGTAATTTCACTTGCTCATGGAATTCTAATATAAATGTAACATCCTGCCTTTTTTTTGCTGACATTTTGGCATTCTTTTCTCCTCCGTCTTTTTTCGTCTCTCTCGCTCTTTACACTGCTTTAGATTACCCCTCCTGAGGATCTTGTTTTTTAGTGCCAGCTATGTTATCTTGATTTTAATCACACTACACTTATCTAGTAGTTACTGATTTCTGACTGAACCAGCAGTTCCCATCAGTAATTTCATTCCTCTCCCCTGATGCACACTTGCTTCTGCGTTATGGGCATTGACAAAATGCTGCGCAATCAGACCTTTTACCAGCCAGACTTCAAACTGCAAATACCTAATCTAACTTTAATGGTTGAAGTGTGTGTGTAGGGGGTAACTGAAATGGTTTTGTTTCTCCAATCCATCGCTATCTTAGTTACTCAGCAAGGCTCTTAGAGGCATTACCAGACTGTCACCTGAGAGAAAGCTGGGTCAATGTTCAGGTTTCCAAAAGGTGCAAGCTGACAATATTAAGTATATTTAGTATTGTGTGATTTTCTGCAAAAAAATGAGAGTTCAAAAGAAATGCCCTATTATGTTGCAGGTATAAATAAACATCAGTAACAACTAGGGATTCAGACAGAACTAACATTGTCAACAAATCTAATTCTCATTTCTTGATCATTCCTCAGAAATATGAGCAAAGCCCCCCATCCAGAAAAATCTGAAAAACTTTTTTGGTTACTAGCATGATTTTAGTAGCAGCTACTTGCTTGATTTGCAGTAGCAAATCACCTTCCATTTCAGTCCCAACCAAATATGCAGCCTGACCACGGCTTAAATAATTGAAGGGATTTATTGCTTTTGTATTATACTAACATCCCAGTGTCATCTGAAGTGACATAGACCAGAACCAATTAGGCAGACATAAAAGAGGGTCTAAAATCCTGTCCTTATTCTGGAAAAAAGGCAAGGGTCGTCTTATTTTTAAATAAGGGTTTCCGTATTTATTTGAACAAGCTATTCTACTTCACAGTAGTCAATTTTTGCAATGATCATCATAAAATGTAAGTGCAAATAGATATCACAGTTATATGCTATCATAAGTAGAGGAAATAATACAGGAAATTTGCAACTGTATAGCTTTTTACATGAAATATTATACTGCAGCAAATGTTATTTTCTTTTTCAACTTTACCATGCATTTCTGGCTATTATGCATCTGTCAAACAACATAGCAATTCTGGATTAGGAAACTGAATGTACTAGAGTATATAAAACAGCTCTATGTCCTTAAAAAGAGAGAAGCTTTTGCATATAGGAAACAGCTTCCTATTTCTGAGAGAAGGCAAAGAGCTGGCACGTTCATCTTTAACCTTAACGATAAATTGAAAGGCAGAAAAATAAACTGTAATTTCTGTTGTGAAAGATATGTATGTAGAGAAGCCATTCAGAAGCACAGCAGAGCAATGTGATGGTGATCTGCAGTTGTGGTGAGAGCTTTTGGCCCTCTGAGCATACTGCCAGCTGCTTATGCAAATTATGAGGCATTTTTCTCATACCTGTGGGTATCACCCTTATGATCTGTCCGTACCAACTAAAACCATATTCTCCAGGAACCCTGACACACAGCACTGTGTGAAGTGTACATATGCTTCCATCATCAGAGTTAGCAGGGAAATATTCATGCATATGTATCAACTGTCCACTGCTAATTCAGGTGCAAATCAAAATGAAAATAAAACTAATTAGACTTGGAGGAGGACTTTGCTTTGATCTCAGTCCAATACAAATCAGAAATAATTCAGCTGAAGCCAGCAGAGTCAGCCTTATACTGACTTGGTGTGAGATCAGGCCCAGGTCCACAGTGTCTGCGATGAAAGTTTTTATTTTTGCCTAGCTGAGTTCATGGAAGCACTCAATGTTCTTGGTTTCCTTGCCCAGAGAATAGGGATTTCATTACATTAAAGTGGCAACTGTAAAGATTTTAAAAGCTGTCACTGGATATTTGTAGAAGCACACATTTTTCTCTTTTACATTAACTTAGCTACTGGTTAATGCATATCATGTTATATCATGCAGTCAACAAAGGGAGCTCTGAATGGAGTTTTCATGTGCCAGCACCTCTGCTGAAGTCAGTATGATTACATTGGCAGAAAATACAGCCTTTTCTTCTTCATTTGGCTATCTCTTTTTTTTTTTTCTTCTGCACTGGAAAAACACCCTACTTATTCAATATCAAGTACCAAAACCTTTGTAATCATCTTGTTTAAGAGGCTTCAACTTTGGTTTCCTATCCAGAGGTGCGAATGTGAACTGAGGAGCACAAAGATTCCCAATCTTGTATGACCTAGCAGTATATGTTTTGCATTTATGTTTCCTCTCTTGAGCATAATTAAAAGGAATTTTAGGTGTTATGTAGGGCAATCCCATCCACTCCCACTCACCAGTTTGCAACCCCTGTAAGGTTTGAATTTGTATTTAGTCTGAAGCAGCATTTGGTCATCTTTTTTTTAGTATATGTCAAGGTTTTCCTGCTTGGTTACCACCAGGTGGTAGCATTTTAAAACATTGCTCTTACTTTATAGCAGCTACCCTGTATTATTTGGCATTTTTTCTGTGGTTTCTTGAAGAGCTTACTATTAAGAAGGTTGGCATGGTAACCTAGTTTAGATCAAATTGTCATGTGGACAGTTCAAGCATGAACTACGACAGAGACATGGAAAAACTTCCATCCTAGGAGAGACTGAGAAGACTGGGATTTGGAGGGTGTCCCAGTTTACATTCTCATAATGCAAGAACGAGAGATTTCAGCATGAGGAAAATGCAGCAGAAGCAAGTCAAATAAAAAGAAAAGTTTTTCTTGCTTTTAACATGATATTAATTGACAGAAGTGATTTTATTTAACTTGGTAAAAGTAAATATAATTTTTAACATTACTGAGTGTATCTGCAGAGCATATAAAATACATTGTAATAGAGACATACTTCAATACTTCAAGGCAGAATTCTAACCATTAAACCCCTTCATAAGTAAATTTGCAAAATTCCTTGCATCTGCCCTTGAACCCTTGGTGTTTTTTTTTTTTTACATGAATTGAGAGAAAGTATGGGATTTGATGAATCTCTTAAATTTTTTTTATGTCCACTGGAAGGGTTTTGCATTGGTGGCTGACAAGAAGAGATAGAAAGTTATTTTCAACCACTACACTGCTGACTCTTCAGCTTATATTTTAGGTTTTGTTTGATGTTTTTTCCTCCTGCCTACACTATGATCCCAGAGAATAATAAAGCTTTTGGTAATGAAAGAATAATGAACCAGAACTGTGACTAGAAATGTTGCTAGTTGGAATACCTTTCCCATCAGCTCTTTCTTGCTTTTCTCTGATTGTATTTTATCAGTTCTGGCATTCCAACCCCTTTTTTGCTGCTGCCTAGGTAGGCTTTCCTTCTGTTTTTTGCGCTTGTTCTTGACATATTCCCATGGCGGTACAGCCATGCTGAGATGGAAGCCATTTAGCTAACAACAGATGAAATGCAGGCCTCAAGTAAGGAAGTAGAATTCTGAAAGTGATAGAAAAATCCAAATACATAATTTACACAGGATGTGCAGCAGGCACAGGCTGTGCAGGGATAACTACAGACTACAGCCTTGGAGAGTAGAAGATCGTGTTGTGACTTGCTGGAATATTTCAGATGAGTGCATTGCAACTTGAGTAATGATTATTTTTAGTGGTAGACACAGTGGTATTATTATCTGAGAGGATATACTCAAACACAAATAAGTAATTACATTTAGCTAAATCTAGCTTAAAACTATTGAATGTTGCTTCTTTTGGCAAGGAAATAGGACAGAAACTGTCCGTGTGCTTTGGCAATTTTTTTTTTGCATTCTTTCTGTTGGAATAATTTACTCCAGTTTTGAAGACTGCTATCTACTTGTTTCCATGAATTTTCTGGGGAAGAATAAAATACTGTTGAAAGAGAAGTAACTGTATTTCCCAATAACCCAGTTTCATCAGAGATGCAGAGCACTGCCTCTTAAGATGTTTCCCTCCATATTTGAACTTTTATGTAAGCTAGCAAGTATTTTGCTCCCACAGCAAAATTTTTCCTTCTTAAAAATAAAATAAGGATCTTACATGCATGCACGTACTAAAAAGTGTTACACTTTCCTTTCTCTCCTGATCAACTAAAGTAACTTCAGTGTTAGCAAATTTAAAATTTATTTCATGCATTAATTAGAAAAGGGTGTAGTTCTTACACTGCATTAGGATAAAATGGGTTTTGCCCTCTTTTACCCTTTTATTTCAGTTAGGAAGCTGAATCTTTTGTCTAGTGCAGTTAAAGATCCTACCTTCTATGTTGCTCCTTCTGGACGGATGAGAATTCAAAAATACTATCTTGAAACTGTATTTTATTTGCAAACTTGTGGAATCCTTAGCCATTCCTACAAAGAATCAAAAATTACAGACTGAAGTGCATTCAACATGCACATATACACTAAGACTAATTTAAACTAATGTCCTAAGAGCAGAACCAATATTGTAAACTCAATATTGTTTTTACTTTCAAAGATTCATAGAATGGTTTGTGTTGGAAGGAACCTTAATTATTTAGTTCCAACCCCTCTGTCATGGGTAGGGGCAATCTTCACTAGGCCGGGTTGCTGAGAGAGCTCCATCCAAGCTGGCCTTGAACACTGCCAGGGATGGGACATCCACAACTTCTCTGCACAATTTTAAATTTCTGTTTTAAGGAAGAGAAAATGATCACTTACACCTTTGGCTTGGAGTCTAACATTGCTTTTATTCATTACTGGACTTTCACATTAATTGGTCATTGGATATTGAATGATCTTGACAGGTGTGGCAAAACGCTAATTTCTAACCAATAGTTATCATCCACATTGAGTGGTGTCCCATTCCACTATAAAAGGGGGAGCTGGGAAGGATTCTTTTGATAGGTTTTTTTTGCTGACAAATCAAGCATAAACATGATGATATTATATCTAGGAGACCATTTATTGAAATAAAAAAACTTAAGTGTTCTTATTAAAAAAGGACAGGGGGGGATTATATTGGTTTGAAAACAAACCAGTGGGAGATCACAAGTCAGGATTAAAATTTAATAAGAAAAAAAAATAGAAATAAGTGAAATAATATAAGGAAAAAGCACTGACAAAGTCAGATACAACCTGACACCCTGTTAGGGCGGTGGTAGCAGTCCAAATGAAGTAGTTCAGTTGAAGCGATGATCCTATGGAAGGTCTAGTCTCCAGCTAAAGGTCCAGTGGTAGCTTTTGTCCTCTAGTATCCCAGTAGACAGGGCTCAGTTAGGCAGTTCTAAGGGCAGGTTATATCCAGGTGGGAATGCTTGGCTCCTCCCTCCTGGGTGGAGCATCTCACAATAGGATGAGATAAGTCCAGGAGTCATGTGGTGGTTTCTTGATGGCCCATTATCTGTTATCAGGGTGGGTCATTAGCAGGCAATAACAGCTAATGGCCCACAGCTGGTGGTAATAGAATACTTAAATACATCTATATTGTAACCTAGGACAGGGATGACAGGAAAAAGGAGCAGAGATGGAGAGGAGAGAGAGGGAAAGAAAAAGAAGACAGGGGACAGCGTTACCACAGAACCCCGGCTATCTGTCAGCATCAGTTTGGCAGACGGACCGCGCGTCTTGTAGACCTCGGTGCGTTTTGCGTAGCTTCTGTGACAAATTGGGTGTGATTTCCAAGTGGCGGCGGCAGCATGCCTCCGACGACGGCTGCAGACAGCGGCTGAAAGCTGGGTGTGGGCAGCGGCTGTGGAGCACGAGATCCTCAGGGTGAGAAACTAGTTCCTGGAATTGGCACAACAAGGTGAAGCAGGCACGGGTAGGGAAACAGGACCACAGGGAAGAGGGTGTGAAGGTGGGACCAGAAGGGGCCAAGCTGACCCTCCAAGCGACCCAAAGAAAAAAAAAAAAGACAAAAGACCTCGTGGTGTTGTGGCTAGCTGCTTTTATGGGCTCCCAAACTCCTCCCCCAGCTCCGCCTCACGGGCCCATTTTTGGCAGGTGTTTTTTGCGGGCATCCGGGTACTTGCCTTCACCAGCAAGCGTGTGAGTGTGTGTGTGCAGTAGGGGAGGAGGGAGCTGCTCACAGTCTAATTATGGAAGTTTTCTCTGCCCTGATTGGCTGCCAGGTAAACCCTCTCTGGGGACAGGGCAACACAGGTTTTTTTTATAGGAATTTTGTTCACCTCATTTGTGGCATATGTTGAGGCATATATATATTGGTCCCTCTCAAGTGGTCTCAAGAGATTTCAAGTATCAGTTTAAGACAGGAGATGTGTCTCATTATGTAGCAGGTGGTATTAAAAAAGTTAAAATTAAAATTAAGATTCAACCCCAAAAGTGCTGGTTTTTCATATTTGCACTCTGGTATAGGTGTCTTGTTTTTTCTCTAGGATTAGATACAGATCTTTTATTATGTAAAATAAACATCAAAAATTTTCCTTGGTATTTCAGCACATGTATTAGAGGTAGGTGGCCTTGGCAATTTGTAATACTGTTGCTATAAAAGAGATTTCTGCTTACAGATACTCTCTTTGAGAATTTATTCAGAGAGGTTTGTTGATGTTTTCATGGTTTTTAACTTGCTCCTTGAAAACTAATTAATCAAGTATAATCATCTGGTTGTGTGAAATATTTATAAACTGTAATTTCCATTGCTGGAAATGTTTTCAGCATCTCAGTATTGTCTCTTAATGACAAGCATAAGGAGAGAGAGGATGAGAGAGAGGATGAGAGAGACCTATGTATAGGGATCATTTATCCTTCTCCTCAAACCAATGAATTTTTGCTATGAATATTATATTTCTGTAGAGACTACTTTTGAGATGTTGTTATTTGAGGTTTCTACCACACTTAGCCTAATTCTGTAGCTGATGCTGCTTTTTTTTCTTCCCTCCTGAAAGAGGGAGTATAATACATAAAACTGCAAATTCCACAGGAAACACTGACTTCAGGAAGATTTTAATTGATTTTGACAACAAAATAAATTCTTGCCAGCTAATATTAGTTCTCAATATTATGTTGATGGTGCTTGAAATTATTATAAAACTAAAGTTTGGAGGTTCCCATTTAGATTTTTATGGTGTCTGCTAGGATATTTAGAATAACTGGAATAACTCTGAGATAAAGATAGGCCTCTTTTGCCCTGGAAAAATGTTTAGGAAAACAGCCTAGCTTTTGTGGAAGTGCCAGAAATTTGTTGGAGGTAAAAGACCTTGTTCTGACACCTCTCTGTTGGTGTGAATAAATTTTAGATAAGCAGAGAGACAAGACTGTAAACAATATTGCTTTCATTGGTGCAGGCTAATAGAGGTTGATCTGTAATGAGCAAATCAGAAAAACAAACATGAAAATGGCAAAATCGAGGGAAACATTCTACAGATCTGCACTGTTTTCAAATGCCTGACAGCACAGGCAAAATGGTGATACCTGAGCTACAGTACAGAACAAATCCATCCAGGAGTGTTTGTCATGGGGAGAGAAAGTTTTTCAATGATGACTGCTTATTTACATTTCCTAGGTGGTCTGATTTATTAGCTGCAAAATGTCAAAATATGTGTAAGAAGTGTACTGAAACAAATTATGTTGTCCAAGAAACCTAGATGAAAGAGAACTTGTGGAGTTAAAAGAACAATTCTGTTAAGGTCAAACGAAAGCAAAATTGAAATGTCTTGTTTATACTGAGTAAAAAACAAGAAGTTATTGATAGAGATGTAAGTAATCATAGTTCTAGGATTATTTTTGCCCACCTATAAAAAAGCGGAGGTTTTGTTATTACCAAAAGAAAAAGCCTATGTGTTAATAAGCAGTGAAAGAAACAAACAAGCAATGGATTAATTAATTTACTTTAGTTTCCCAGGCTCAGCTGCCCACATCAGTTACACTGACTTATCGAATTACTTTTTGTCCCTAATGACAATTTAATAAATCAGACAAAGCAAAATGTCAAGATTTTAGTGCTAGCTAACTATTTTTTAAGTGTCAGTGGATTTTCTTTTTCTTGTGCAGCATATCTTATTTAGTGTCAGTACCCAATACTTTTGTATTAACTTCCTATCATCTTTGTATACAAGCTCCGCCAATCGTGATCCAGTGCAAACATCTATGCAGGACAACCAGGAGTTCCTTAAGAATGGATTGCTTGTGGTAACAGCTGAATCTCCGAACACAAGTAAGGGTGAACACTGCATTTAGTATAGAAAATTGAACAGGCAGGTCTTGCAGTCATTGTTACCATGTTCCTCAGAGTCAAGGACAGTAGTGTCACACCAGTGGGTGCGGGTGAGTCAGTGGTAAAAGTACAAATGACTGTTCTGGCATAATTAGAACCTTTTCTCAAAAAACTGCCATGCCAGTCAACAGATGAGCAGTTATTGTCAGACTCAGCCCACTGTGTAAAACTTCTGCCTAATAAGAATGCAAATTAAAAATATTCTCGTACCAGCATTTATTCTCTACGAGTGCCTTGATGTTTTGTTACAAGACTGGAAGAAAGCTCACTGAATCATTGGGAAGATTCCTATGGGCTTTAGTGGGCATTTGATCAGGCTTTTTATGAAATAATTGGATTTATGATTTTTTTTGCAAACCTCATCTACAAATATAAGTGCATAAACTTCTCATATTAGTTAATTACCTTTATCTATGAGATTAATGTCTCCGTTAATTTCAATCACTAGATGACAGAAGGATTCCCAAGTAATGTTGCTGTAGATTCATGTGCCTTTTCTCTAGAAGCTCTTTGTTTCTCCAAATCACTCTCTTAACGTCACACTTCTTTTACAATCATATTTTCAACTCTATCTGAGAGTTTAATGTTTCTTGTTATCTAGTAATTTTGTTAGTATTGCTTTGAAGGTGTATATTAATTTGTCCTACAACTGAAAGCAAAAATCAGATAATTTCTTTCATTCTTCTATGAAAGAAGACCTCAATTCAGGACAAAATATAAGCATATATTATTGGTTTCTAAAAATTCTACATATGTCATTTCCAAAAAATGACGTGAAATATACTTAATTTTTGTCAGGTAGAAGGGAATGAAGTTGCTTTAGAATAATAAAACTACACCAATACATACACAATATGTCAAAATACAGACCTTATATCAAGATCTGTTTGTAGTTGAAGCTTTACATTCTGGGGAAAAAAATTACTAAGCAAAACGTGGGGGAAAGTGATCTCCTATATGTACATGTCTGAGATAGATGAAACTTTTTATTTTACATTAAAGTTTTAAAAATTGATCACTTTCTAAATCTTTCAAGTTAAAGATGTTTTGGATGAAAAAATACCAAAATACTAATATCTCACAACAATTATACTTTCAAAATGACTTTCTAAGTACATTATTTTTTTCTATGACTGCATGGATAATTCAAGGTGCATTTTAAAATTTTAAAAATATTTTTTCATCCTATAACAAAATGCATACAAAATATTTCACTGTACGTGCATGAATTAAAAGAGGTAGGAAAATGTTTCTTGTGGATTTGATGTAAAAATCAGTATCAATCAACTTGAGTGGCTGCAGAGCAAAACACTTAAATTAATGCCTATGTTAAAATTACCTTTTCAACCATTAGTCTTGTGCATATTGATTTAGTGTTTCTTCCATGTTCTCTAAATCTGTATTTCTATCTGTGGTACTTTTTCATTGGACCTTACTGCAAGCAGTGAAAGGGGCAGTGATGAATTGTTTACTCATCCCTCATGAAGAAATTCTCTGTTGCATTTACAAGTCACTGGCCTGATCCTCGAAATATAAAAACACTGAACAATTATAAATGTGATAGAAATTCATCTCACATGGTCCAATTCGCAATTTACTCCTTCAGATATTTTTTGCTCTCTATTTGTTACATGAAATGGGATTGAGCCAGAGAAGGAAATAAGTCAGACTGTGATCCTGCAATTATCTTCTCCCCCAGTACATTGGTTCAGTGAGGAAGTTTCATTTTGAGAAAACTCCTTATCTTTGGAATACTTTAAGAACGAGCTTGAAAGCTTTCAGAATTTGTGGGAAATTTACAAGAAAAATATCAAAAGAAGATGTGTTGCGTAGAATATTGTGGTCCAACAGCTCTGCTGGACATGCACTCTGAGTAAGACATGGCTGGTGTGACATAATTTGTAGGCATATTTAAGTTTGGTCAACAGTGTGATGTATAGTAGCACAGTTTAGCTGAGTGGAGTTCTGCCCCACAAAAAACAACCAAATAAAAACAACCAAACCAACAGCCTCCGCCCCGCCCCGCCCCCCCACCACCCCCCCCCCCCCACCAC
>VZTE01005377.1:0-54202 GCA_013397775.1 Eulacestoma nigropectus | reverse complement strand
AGGAGGGGAGTGTGTGTTTACCTTGGTGTGGCAGCTGAGTACCTAGACTTGTGGAAAACCCTAGAGGAAGGGAAGGGATGGATTGTCTCATCCGAGGAACAGATCTGCATATTCAGTAGAAGAGAAGCTCCAGAGGAGTAACAGGAGGAGGGGCATCATCTAGACAGGATGGCTCTGGAAGGAAGCAGAGGTAAGGGCTAAGGGGAGCAAAGTCAAAGCTGATACTCAGAGAAAAAGGAAAGAAAGCAATAATCCGTAAGTGTGAGGAGTCGGATTAGTGCCTGTGCTGGGCAGGAGGCTGCAAGAGCTGCTTCATTGGAAAACACTGCTACTGAGAAGGGACAACCTAGTAAAAACAGTGGGCAGAAGAAAGACAAGCTTTCAAGCCTACTATTCAGTCTGTCATTCATATCAGAAACAAGCTTTCCCTGTATAGAGAGGCCTCTAGTAGCCTGTTCTTGGTATGGTGGAAGAAGACACAACCTTAGATGTTAGAATCGCTTGGAGCCCTCTATTCAAAAAATAGCTGTTTGAACAGATGCTTTGGGATGGCTGTCAGTGTCTAGCAGCCTCAGAAAAAAGTCTGTATCCTTGGCCACCTGTGAAATCTGAGGACAGAAGAACTTTTCCTACCAGGAGAGGATCCAGTGGAAGTCAGAGAAGAGACAGGTGTCCATTTGTCTCATTGGTGGATAGAAAGGGCAACCAAGGGAAGAACCTTCTCTTTTCTGCACGAAGAAAAAAAACCAGCAAACAAAACTTTATTTTCACTTGGGAAAAAATGTGGAAGACAAAATTGGGATTCTTGGCTGCCTATAATCATGTTATTTGTATCAATATTTTGTTATAACTTGCACAATTTCACTTGAGTTGTATCCAGTTACACTGTCAGATAAGAATGCCTTTATGTGCACATTTTTTGTTGTTTTGAAGTCTGTTTCATTAACTCTTAATATTGTTGATACTAGACATACCTAATTTTAAGATGCTGTTGGCCTCTCTACCATCCTGCACAGCAGCAAACATGTTCCCATTCCTATGCAGTCCAACAGGATAGTAAAAAGTGAATTTATTGATCTCTGGAACATAAAAGGTATAAAGACTTGAAGCAAGGCAGGTATACACAGAGATAAAAAGATGTCAGATATGTGATCAATGCTAATGACCTTGAATATGTGATGGCATGGCCATGGCCATGCTCTCAGGATCAGTTGCCAGCCACTTTTAGAGTGTGAGTTTCATGCATTCTTATAGATGACAGTTTTGTGACATATGTACATAAACCATATATATATAAACCAATTGAATTGGACAAGAACGTAGACCATGAACATTTGGAAATCAAAATAATTATGACAACTGAATGTAAAAATTCATAGCAAAGGTACATATTTTACAGTGTTAGCGTCTGACAAATGCAGACTGAACTTCAACATGTCAGTGGAAGGTGACACTGACACAGACTAGCTGTGAAGCAGTGGTTCAGAAGTTAGTTTTGCCTTTCACCTCCAAAAAGGGAATTCTATCCATTTATCTTCATCCATAAAAACTTTAATGGACACAGGTGCCTAATGGGCATTTCCAGCTTAATTCACCTAAGCTCCAGGGAGTGATGCATCTCAAACTCTTCAGGTAAGCTCAGATCTTTCTTGATGTATGTTTGTGAAATTTTTATCTTTCACAGTTTCCTCAGTCTCTGCATTGACAGTACAACTGGTCTAAATTTGTAAGGGACGGTCCGAAGACCCTTCCCCGAGACCCTTCATCTGCTTCACGATTATCTGCAGAAAGCGAGACGCTGAGCCTGGGCCTGGCCGAGGTGGTAAGCTAGCCAAACACAGCTGCGTTGGTCCTGCTGTCATCACAACAAGAACAGTACAGGACATGTCGGGATCGGTACACATGCCTGAGTGCGGTGTGCAAGGAGACATGCCGACCCTGCTGTTTCCAAACCAAGAGCAGTGCGGGACATGACCTGTTCTGTGCCGTTAACCCGAAACAATGGGACTTGCTCCCCCTGCTTCTCGGCTAGTTGCCCCTCGCTTCGGAAAGACTTTCCTCACCTGTTGGCCGGCTGCCACTCGCTTCCAAAAAGACTATAAAAGGACTCTCTAAGAACACCCCAGTCGGGATCCCCCCACGGAAGACGACGGATCAAGAGGACTCCGTCTGGCCGTTGGTAGCTATAACCCCTCTTTCTCTCTCTCTATCCTTTGTTTCCCTACATCTCTCTCCCTCTCTATCGCAATTACACCGCGTTGGTACGCAATAAAATACACTGTGCTGATTGAAATTTACACTTCTCCCCACTGGTGTTTCTTTTGCACTCTGAGATTCGGGTAACGAACCATCACGACCCCCGCTCGTCTCAAGCGGATCGTGACAAAATTCCCTCATTTTTCTATCTGAACTACCCTATTTATGCCAGGTCCTTAATTTTCAAGTTGTTATGATATGGAAGTTAGGCGAGTCTGAGTGGGTCTCAGATCTTACACCTTTTCCCTCTAAATCTTCAGCTCCTAAATGATCCAAGAGAGAATACTGTGGTTGGTTTGTGAAGAGATAATTTTTTTCTGTCTAAATATGTTCATTGAGATTTTAAAGACACTCAAATGGTCCTCTAGGATTCAAATGTTCAGGAAGCTTTAGAAAAAGCCACCACCATGCATTCCCTATATAACTTAATATATAATATAAATAAATTTTCACAATTCTGAAAGGACTGGTCAAGCTGCTTCAGCTAGGTAGAGACCCAGATGGCTAAAATCATATTTGGAGTGGAGCAATATGCTACCCATGCCCCATCACAGCCAAAATTTCTACTCTAAAAATGTGAAGATGATGGAGAAGCCGCTTGTGTTGACTTTGTACTTGTTACTGGAATTCCCGCCTGAATAGCTCGCAGATGCCCAACGGCTTTGTAGGCCTTTTGCTCTGATATACCAACATGAAACTCTGTCAGCATTTTCCTCAGCTGGAGCAAGCAGATAGAGGAAAACAAAAATACTAGTTCACTCTGTTCTGGATTTTGATGTGACTTCAGAAGTGTGGAACACCAGGTCTGAAGTCTGGAATTTAGAGAGACCATCAAAAAGCTTCATTAGTAGAATTTGTCTCAAGATTAAAACATTTAGAGTTAGGAGTCAATTTCTGTGATTAGGTACTGCCGTGCTGGGCAGCTCAACATCTCCTTACAGCCAGTGGGAGTCAACATAATAAATTGAGAAGAGACTTGAAAGCAGTTCAGCTGACCATGTCCAGCCTCACATCTGATTTGTGCACCAGAAGGTCACAACCCTTCCAGAAAGCTGCTGTTTTAGCCCCTGCAGATGTGCCTGATAATACTGGTCATGCTGGTGGATGTTCATACTAGAGCAATGAAATGGCACAGTGGTCATGCCTAGAGAGAGATGAATTACAGTTTAGGTTCCACTGACTACATTAGCTAGTGGTTTAATTTAACTTCGTGGACACCTATGGCAATTTGAGACACCATAGGGTACCCCAGTAGGTGTGACATGGTAAAAATGTGAGATTCATCCCCTTTAAGGAAGGTAGGAAGAACCCGCCCAGGAGACCCTAGGTCAAGTAAAATCTCACTGAACAAACACAGTGATCCTCAGTTCTCACTTGTGGGAGACACCTATGCAGATACCAATGTATATACAGCTGAATTTGAACTGAATCTTTCCTCTTGTCTGACCCTCTTTATAACATGAATGAATTTGGACATGATTTGAAACTCAGCTTCATAACTTTTCTCCACACTGTGAAGTTTACTCTAGAAAGATATGAACCTGTTCAAAATGTTCAGGTGGTGGAACAGTTCTTCTTTCATGGGTAACATGACATTAGGAAAAAGATTTTGTGAGGTCTTTTTGAAGCAATATTTTCAAGATATTTGGGGATAATTATGTACGCAGAATATTTAGAATTCTAAAACTAAGTAAGCTACCCTGGCCTCCTTCCACAGTCAATGTAAAGAAATAAATGCAGAAGGAGAATAATTTCACTGTAAAGGAAGCTTTTGGAATAGGCAAAATGAATTAGTTTCTGGAGGCAGCTATATTTCTCTCTTGATTGAAAAAGTACAGAAACTTCCCTAGCTTACAGTTAACCATCTAAAATTCTACATGTCAAAGTTAGGTAAAATAAATCCCAACTTTGTTTCTTCTTCATTAAGAGCAAGATATAATGAGAGGGAAATCTGTGAAGACTGCTTTTTACAGATGGGGAACTCTGTGTCTAGCTCTATTTTAACATTATTTCGAAGTTATATTCCAGAAGAAATAGACTCAAAGACCACTTTCAGTCATGCAAAAATAAAATTCATTGTTTTTAGCAGAAAGTGAAATAAAATAGTGTTTAAGTTCATTGGTCACATCACTATATCAATTCTGAATTGGATTGGAAACCTGAGGTGGTCTCTGCCCAGCTCCGACAGGGTAGATTTTGTAGACAAATATTAATATCACAGAAACCACTGTCACCATTGTTTGCCATCCAGCTGAGACAGTGAAATTGGGCTGGGAAAGAATGAACTATGGTACCAAGGAGAGGCTTGACAGACATTGCATTACCATGCCTCTATGTGACTTTTCTACTGCTGTCTATACTCTGTGAAACAGAGGGCATCAATCTTTAGTGTTGTCAGCTGAGCTATTGCATCATACTGTGTAAATCATAGACTGGGTAAATTGCATTTCTTCTTGTCCTTCAGCACTTCAAAAACATAATCAGACCATTAAGAAGAGTGCTTAATTTTATTTTTATTTTTTTATTAGTGCCTCATGGATGGTATTTAAATATGCATTTAAACAAGAAAGCAGAGGAAAAACTTCCAAACACATTTTTGTGTGATCATTATTCCTTTTCAAAATACATTCTGAAATAATCTCTTCCAAACCCTGATTTCAAAAGGCCACATAATAACCTGCCAGAATGATATCTTTGATATCTTCATAAGAATCTGTTTCGAACATTTTGTGTAAGCTAGAAAATGAAAATTCATACAATCATCAGCCATCAATATAACATAGCAATCTCATGCAGGAAGATTATATTTGAATGTACCTTTAAGTATTTTCCCAAATATATCAATAATTAATTGCTAACACCTGGCAGGATCCATCTGGCAATATTCCCTCATTATTGGTTGACTGAATACTGATTTTGTTCAGCCTTCAGATTGAAGATCATGTACTGATGGTTTCTACTGAATATGTAAACCCATGAATGTCTATATATCAACATCAAAAGCCAGGTGTTGCTCAAATATATGTATAGAAAACCCCAAACAAACGAACACTGCGAATAGTATCCCAGATTTTCTTTCAATTAAATTGGAAATAAATATATATTTACCATTATGTTCTAAGAGTTAGTTGTGTTCTTTATTATAAATCATTCTCTTATAAGAATATGTTCAGTAAAGGACATCCAATTTATGTTGAAATATCCAATTTCTACTATACTACCACACTATACTACTACACTATACCATATATTCTATCATAAATAAAAAATTACTGTTTTTGTAGACCAGATGAAAGACAATTCCATTTTTCAGCAAATAGCATTATTTCCAAGTAGCGAGCACTTACCTTGGGTAATGAATTTTGCTAATGATATATTTGCCAGGATGATTAATTGTACATACTCAATATTCCAGGGAACTACCTTCCAAGCTCACTAACTGCCACAACTCTGGCAGCATTTTGATAGTAGTATTGTTTTTTGTTCCAGCATCTTTATTCTTAAAAAATACTCTGATTATAAAAATTATGCATTTATTAATTTAAATTGGAAGATATTCTTTACTTTGAGATTTATGAGGAATGGAAACAAGTTCTCCAAAGAGGTTGCAGGTGCCCCAACCCCGGCAGTGTTCAAAGCCAGGTTGAATAAAACCTTTAGCAACCTGGCCTACTGGGATGTGTCCCTGCACACGGTAGGGGGGTTGAGACTGGATGATCTTTAGCATCCATTTCAACCCCTTAACATACTATAATTCTGTGAAAATAGAATTAATATAATTAATAAAGAATTAAGTTATGTGAATATCATTAGCTTCAATCAATGGTTTTACTGAAAACAGATCTTAGAAGAAACAGGATACTGTATTTTGCAGTCATAGTAATGGTTCTAACTTCAGTTACACATAAAGTGCTTTTGGAAGGTGTTTGACTTCATACCTGGTGACATTACAGTACTAAATTAATACTTGACAATTATAACAGAACACACATTAAATGGATTAAAACAGATTCTCTGACAATTCCCAACCACCTGTACTTGAGGTTTCTCAGGATTGGTACAGAAAATGCTATTGAATACTTAGTGAATAAGCTGAAAGTAAATATAAAACTGATAAAAATAACGTCTATTTTATTAGTGAAAATAAAATGTATTTTAAAATAGTATTGTTGAAATAAAACTTAATAAAGTGACAAATAAGGATGAATCTATGTGGCCATACTGAACCAACCCAGATTTTTTCAATAACTGGGAGCCTTCAAACTAAATGTGTTTTAAACAGTCAAACTATATATCTAAGACCAGTGACTGCAGACAGCTGTGGGTTATAGGTTATGTACTTTGGACAACAACGACTCAACTAGTATATGACAATCATAATGACCACAAAACACAACAAATGCAGCTAAGGTGACATAAAAGTAAAAAGAAGGATGCAGACAGGAAGGATGCAGGCAGTTTAGGGGTTTAGCAAAATCTACTGCACTGGTGATGCTAGTAATAGTGTTCAGTGACGAGAATTTTTTAATAAGTTCTTGAGAAATCAAAGAAAGTGTAAAAAGTAATCTGAAACATTACTTCAGAGTCAGAGACAACGTCTTAAGAGGAGGATGTTGAAGAACTTTCACACTTGCAGCAGAAGAAATTCCACAATAGTTATGACGAAATATTTTCCCTGCAAAGTGTTAGCAATCATTGAAATAGGCTGCCAGGAGAGGCTGTGAAATCTTTGTCCTTCAAAGTTTTCAAAACTTAGTTGGACCAATCTGATCAGCATTCATGAATATACCGCTTTATAGAGTAGGTGCTTGGACTAAATGAGCTCAGTGTTTCCTTTCAAACTCAATTGTTACGTAATTCAGACATTATATAAATTCGTTATTTGTTGTGAATAAAATACTGAGAGGTGATCTGGTTATTTTTTAAATATCTTCATATGCAGGAAATCCTATATATGAAGTATAGCTTTAATTTGACATACAAAGATAAAAGGGTACAGAATTAAAATGAAAAATGTCAGACCTTTTAAATTGTAAGGATGATCAGTAGTTACAAAGAACATCATGGAAAATATTGGATCCTAAGTGTCTTCATGTTTTCACAGAAGGAATGGATTTTCTTTGATTCACAGTATGCCCATGCCTCAATCAAACATCAGTTATTAGAGTTCAAAGGGAAATAACTGGATGCAATTCGTAAAATTCTATTATCCTCAATCTGCAGGATATGTTGGGTGGCATGAGAGTCTTTTCTATCTTCAGAGTTCACAGAACTAAGGACTTTTTGTTAAACAGAGTGTGAGGCAGAACCTAAGGAGTAGAATAGTTTGGAACGCAATAATCAATGTTCAGAGGGCTATTCAAGTATACAGCAATCCTCAGAATTTCAAGGGGTATACACTCATTTTGTTGTGACACCAGAGAAGAAAATCAGAAGTCTCTTTCTGTACAGAAGAAACAAAAACTTTACCTGTAAAACGGAAGCGGTTTATGGGTAGGGCCTGTTTCACTGTCCCTCAGTGAAAAACTATGAATTTGAACCACACTGTAAAATTCTGTACTGATGGGTGTGAGGACTCAAAGAACACAGTTAACTTGTCTCAAAATACTCTCAGACAGGGAAGTTCATATAAGATAAGGTACCACAACAGGCACAGATGGCAAACAGGAAGGCATTAATTTCAGGCCTAAATGGAGGTGAGAGGTCTAGAATTAGCACACCTGACAAGATTCCACTGTGCTGACTATGGGAAAAGAACAGACACAAGAGGAAGAGGTGATGAGGCCTGGTGAGGCAGATCTGGGTAGCTTATCCAGATAAAAATTTCCTCCGTAACAAACTGTGAGAAAAGGAAGCAGCTGGTTACACACATGCCATCCCAAGTTGTGGGAATGGCTCATATGCCTTGTGGATACCTGGGACTTGGACTGCACAGAAGTGGTACCTACAGAAGAATATGTGGAGGACCCCCACCACCAAGAAGACCAGAAGAAGGAATCCATGTGGTGGTGATATGTTTTGCTTAATGTCTCTCTCACTCACTTTTTCTTCCTCCCTCCCCCCTCCCCTTCTTATTTCTCTCTTTCTCTCTCTCTCTCATTTACTGTTAAATAGAATTTGCACTATTGACTTGGCATATGGTCTCGTTGGCACCTTAATTCAGGCAGAGGCATCTCTTAATAATCAGACACTGTCGCAGTGTCGGACACGAACACGCAGATTCAAACAGCAAGTCAGCACCACTGTGCAGAGTGAAGGACCCTGCCCACCTTTATTCTCACCTTTTTATACCTCTCTTAAAACAACCACACATTGGTAAATGAGGTTAACACCTCTGCAATTTTACAGGATAAAACATAGTCTATCATCTTTCTTCGCCTTGGAGAAAGGAATGAACAACAATCCAGAAGTTCAGAAAACATTCTATGCCAGTTAGAAATACAAGAGCTATGTTTATAGAAAATGCATGAGAACTTCTACTACAAAAGTAAAAACACAGAACAGTAGAAAAACCAGGGCGACAAGACACTAGCATTATTTCAGTGTATCATAATATTATTTTGCTGTCAGAAGAGGGATCCTAACAATGAGCCCAATATAAACATATAAGGCATTGTCATAAGGAATAAACATTACAGCGTTTTCAGAGCCTCACCCTTTATCCCCTCCATAGTGCTAGACTTCCAAATATTGTCTCTTTTTCCTTTCAGACTCAACATTCCACTATGTTTTAATGTGGCTTCTGAGAACTTTTCTTGTGAATCAACATGAAGTTTGTGTTATGAATGGATGATGTGGGTTTGAATAAGCCTCTGGCTGCAGTCAGTAGTTTTATTGAGATGGCCAGCACCCCAAGACCCACTCTCATTCGCAAGTTCTTTAATAATGGCTGATTCAGTCTATTATAGAATGAATTATTTATTCAATAGACACAAAACTAACAGACATAAGACTTAAAACAGACTATTACTACACAAGGAAAAGACAAAAAGAGGACAACTAGTATTATACATGCAGGGTTAAAGATAGCATTAATTTTACAGCTAGAGAAGAAATAATATAATTTAGGATCCAATGTTTCTTACCATCCAATTCCTGATGGAGCACACATCCCAGGAAAGTAACTGCAGAACCTGCGTCCAGACTCAGAGAGAAGTCTTGCACACTTTCAGGGTGTGTGGGTAGAAGGCTTCTGCCTCTGTGATAACTGTGTGGGCTTTTATAGACATAAGAACTGTGTCTTTTGGTCAAGAATATTTTTTTTTTCCCATCTCTTCCCACATTTGCTTTCCAGACTAAGATGTTGATTCTTAGGTGGGGGCCTGAGCCCTTTTGGTGCCAGAGATGACTCCATGCTGGGCCTGTGACCTGCCTGGGTTATGTCTTGCATATGCACCAGCCATCTGTGATAGAGAGTAGGTAGACACATCCTGCCACAGTTTGTTTCCCTGAACACTTTTGCAAACAAAATTTCATTTTTGACTTGTGTTTGTGGATAACAAATAAGAGTGAAAAGATTATGTGATTCAAGTCTTCGGGAGATGTTTGAAGTTTTACTTGTTTGGCACGTCTTGAGTTTTTTTCTGTAGGAAACAGCATTTTTTGTTTGTAAACAGATAATACTGACATGTCTTCTGAAGAAGTGTAACATAATTTTGTCATGCTACAGTAGCAAAACATACACTTTCTGAGAATATAGTCTTTGCATGTATTTAGAGTTATCTCTGTGAAATGCTATTATAAATAATTAAGTTACTATTTTTGCTCTTCTTAGGGACTGGCACCAATTAGTTTGACTAGAAACCTCATCCAAAAAAGGGAATTAAACTTATGTCAATGTTTTCTAAAGTATAATTATTAACCTCTGTACTAATTCATCTGGCAAACCAATAGAGTATACGCTGTACTTCAAATATTAATTTTCTTTGAACTTTTTTTAACCAAATGCTGCCTTTGGGGCTGTGTTTAAAGTTGTGAGGATAGTGTTTGGCTATCTTAATTAAAAGTATTCAATTAACCCAAACAAAGCTGACTCTGAAGCCTAAAACATTTCCAAACCTGATAAATGATTGCAAAGTAAATAATGATTGAATGAAGAATAATTGACTTTTTTCCCTTGAAATCTTAAATTAAAAAAAAAAAATTATTTTCTTATTAAATAATTATGCAATTAAGGAAATATTTAATTCCTAGGGTGACACTTGGTAATTAAACAGAACAAGACTATAACACCATTACAATAGAAGGCATGAGTATCTATGAAATCTTTCTGAAAATTTTATCTTTTTAGATATTAGATATGAGATATTATACTGCAGGTTTTTTTGTAAGGTCTTAAATATCTTAAAGCTTTTTGACTACTACAAGGTCAGATGGTTTATTTGTCACTGGATGGTATTTCCTAGACCACTGTGTCCTGAGTTAAGTAATGGACCCTTCAGCACAGCCAGTCCTGTTGTCTTCCCTTCAACACTCAGAATCATAGAACATTCTGAGTTGGAAGGGATTCACAAGGATCATCGAGTCCAACTCCTGGCTGTGCACAGGACAGCCCTAAGAGCCATACCATGTGCTGAAGAGCATTGTACAAATGCTCACTCACAGCACGGGCAACTCCTGGAGTGCACTGAAACCTCTTTTCCCACCTTTGAAGCCCCGATGCAAGGATCCCTGACTCTCCTCTTCTGCTTCTCACTCTCTTTACACCAGTTTTTCAATCCCATGTTGCTGTAAGGCTTTAATGTACCTTCATGCATGTGCATATTCACATTCACAAATTCTTAAGGAATTTTTCCTGATTCAGTAGGAAAGTTAATTGTGCTGAGGAGCAAGCTTATTGGGAATGGTTTGTACGAGGGAAGAACAGGTTCAGTAGACCATAGGAATGAGATATTTCCACAGGAGACAATGAATGTTCCTTGAATTCTTCCTCAACTTCTTGATAGGGCTAGAAAGCTTTGTTTGGGAAATGTTTCCATGGAGAGATGCTCATCTTCTCCAAAACACAGAAACCCAGTAGGCAGATGACAGGAAAGAAAGCAGAAGCAGACTTTTCCTCGTTTCTCAAGTCATGTTTTCCCAGTCATAGTTTCACACAGTCTCATTTTTCTGACTTAAGTTTTAACTGTCCAACAGTCCACACAAGAGTGCAGCTGGTGACACTTAGCTGTACTGGAGTGAGAAATTAGCTGATGATTTGAGGAAATGTTGTGGGCTAATTCTTGTGTGGAGAGAACCAAATAGTGAACTGATTAAGGGGATTAACTCTGTGAGATTAATTATAACAAAGAGCCATGAATCTAAGAATATATTGGGATGTGTATTGGTGCTTAAAGCTTGGAGTTTATGGGATGGGAGTAAATGAGCAGGAGAAATTCTGAAAAATAGGAAGGAAAAGGAAGTAGTTGTAAAATCATTTTAAATTTTTCCCTCAGCAAAAGGATTGATTTCACATGAAAATATGTATTTAAAATGCCACTGTCCCCAAGAGACTTCTTGAGTTAAATTTGTACTATTTTTCCCTCTTAGTGAATTAGACTGAGAAACTTGAACTCAAATTTGAACTCAAAGTTCAGATCTCACTGCTGCATTAATGTAAGTCCACATTGGCATGGCTAAATTGGTACTTAAAAAAAAGAGTGATATATATATATGATTCATTTGATTTTCTCCATGGCCTTTCTTAAAAGAACTACTCTTAATTTTCAGAAATGAGACAAATGTCCAAGGTATACTTGGTGTCTACAGGGAAGTGGGAAATTAGGTTGCAAAAAGATGCCAACTGCAGAAGGGAGAAAAAGAAGAAATAGTATGACAGTACTGGGCTATTTGCTGACTAACTTGTGCCAGTGTGAGCCAGTAAAGACCCTAATTGCCTTGATATAAGTCCTTTCCAAGGGCAGTAAAAGCTGTAATGAGAATATACTGTGTTGAACTCAGTTCTTTTTCCTTAATATTTTTAAAATTTACTTTCCAATTGCAATGTTTTTTTACAGACAGCTGTCTGAAAACTAAATCCCATTTACTATGACATATTGTCTTCAAAATACTTCTTCTCCATCAAAGTATTGATTTATTGACTCTGTTTGAACTGATATTTTCTTGCACTCTGCGCAGTGCCTCAAAAATGGTCATGAGTGCTATCTTTTCATTAGGACCCATGCTCTGAAGGGGTTCAAAAGAGGCCTTGTTAGTCCTGGTGTACTGAAAAGCCTTTAGGCTTTTTTCTGGACAAGTAGTCTCATAACAACTAAATTATACCTTTAAAATAATGGTTTATTTAAAGGTCTACATAATTTGGGGGTGAAAAATTACAAAACTTTATGCAACTGCAGAAATTGATTATAAGAAAGTATCTAGTAAGCCTGATTCTGCTCTGTGCTTTGAAAAATCATTCCCTCCATATACTGGGAATTATCTTCCTGCAATCTATGTGCTGCTGTAAAGAGCAGAATATATTTAGCTACCTTTTTTCTTGTAGAAAAAAAGGTATGTCTTCAGTAAAAGCAAGTCAAAAAGAGGTTAAAAGTTACAGCTTTGGGAGGAACATTATGCTAATTCAGACATTAGCTTGGAATTTAGTTCTTTCATATCACAAAAGTGCTGCTTAATTTCTCAGTAATACACAGCTATCCAGAGAGGGAACAATATTCTGTTCTCTGTTAAAGCTGTTGTCTTAGAGGAAACAGAGGGCTGGTGCTAACATAGAAAAAAGTACAGGGTAAAGGGTCCACCTTGTACTATATGTAATTTTAACTCTTCCAAGAGAAATTGCTGAACACTCTGAAATCTCCACCTTTACATATTTCCAGCTGTCTGCCAGGTGCTGATAGTGAGGCTCAAAGATTTCTGGTAACAGAAACTGAACACTGTAGGTATTGTTCTGGAGCCTGAAATCAGATTTAAAATAAAAATGAAGTAGCAGATGTGGGTTTAACTAGATTTCATTATGTTTCATTAGTTTTTGCAGTTCAATAATCTTTCGTAGACCACTCCTCAGTAGAATAGAAGCCGTAAATCCATGAGGCATTGGGATACAACTAGCACTCTTAGAAGGAGCTAGAATAGAGAAGATAGTACCATTGGGCCTAGAGGATTAGGATGCACCTAATGCCTTGCCTACTTCATAAATCTTTCTGGGGTGTCATCAAGCTTGCCATTATAGAACATGATTATCTATGCAAAGTTTCATTTCCCGTATTACATTCCAGTCATAAGCAACCATACTAAAAATTTTTGCTATTGTGCAATTCATGCTCCACTACCCTGAAACACATACAAATTTACTTTCTGTTCTGTTTAGGTAGAAGGACTGAAACAAAAGCATTAATTGTCTTTTAAGTTGTGTCTTTCTGCCCCACAAATTTAACACATTAGATTGTCATGACTTGGGGCAGGTCTGAAACACAAAAATAACTTTATCGTTTTGGTATAGTCTATAGACAATAAAATTGTGAAAAAGAGAATTTGATCTTGTTGTAGCTTCAGGTTTGCTGAAAACATTTAATATATTATAGGGCCTTAGTATTCATTATGAAAACTGTACAAATATGTTGAAACCCTATAGAAAAAATGCCAACCATGCCTTTGGTATGCGTAACAAAAACAGACTGAAGTCAGGTGCTGATGAATTCTTACCCCATATTAATATCCTAAGTACAGTTATGGAATCACAAAGTCAGTGAATGGTTGGGGTTGGAAGGGACCTCTGGAAATGCTCTAGTCCAACTCCCCTGCTCAAGCAGGTTCACCTTGAGAAAACTGCACAGGATATACCCAGGCAGGTTTTCAGTATCTCCAGAGAAAGAGACTCCACAGCCTCTCTGGGCAGTCTTTCAGTGCTGTGTCACTCTCAAAGTAAGCAACTATTTCCTCATATTCAGCTGGATCTTCCTGTATTCCAGTTTGTTCTCATTGCCCCTTGATCAGTTGCCGGGTACTGCTGAAGAAAGGCTGACACCTACCCTTACATCTGTATGCATCCTTGGGATAAGAAGGTAGAAGGTGGGTCCAGGTATGGAAGTCTCAGCTAAAGGAAGCTGGGTGCATGATGAAGACAATGCCCCTTTTTAGAGAAGCAAGTACTTTTTAGAAAAGTAAAATGAACTTACATCAAGGACCATTAATTAGTTTAAATTAGTCTTTGGCAATCCCGAGAAACAGAGATTTTTTCACATATTTTCAGTCTTTACTGAGCTATAGTCAAGATATAACATTCAAGTCCTCAACCCCAGATTTGTTGAGAAGAATATATTACTAACACATCACCACTGTCATCCTTTGAGAAAAATTTTGCAAAAACTAATGCTGTGTGAATTTTTTTCATTTTTAATTTCCTTCATATTAAAACTTTGCATCACACAGAAGCAGTGGAATAGACTGGGTGACCATGTAAGGTCCAAACCCTGTATTTTTATGTTTATTAGAGCTATTTAGGTAAGCATATTTAGGTTGTCCATTGATGGTTTTGTTTTAAGTTAAAAAAACAGTTTACTAAAAAAGAAAATTCAACTACACATCACTAGCTGTCCAGTTGTTAATCAATACTGATTAATGAATGACATCTATCACGACTGACAATTTCTTTTTTAAATAAAAAATATTGCGGCTTGTAACTGTAATAATTCATACTGGTCGTTCAGCAAAAATATTTTGCTTTATCTCTAAATCACTATCCTACCACTGTCTATCTCAATAGCTCTAAGTAACAGTCAAAAAAGAGTCATCTTATTAATTACTGTTAGCTAAGACAAGAACAGGAATGGCAGTATAAACACAGATTTATGTTCTTCTCTCTCTGACAATGGCAAGTGGTAGATATCTGACAAGAGCTGGGTAAGTTAGTGATACTCCCTACCATACCATACCTGTACTATTATATAGTTTTTATATTGCTGATACATTCTCACATCTGCAGGGACATTTCTTCCATAAAATGTATTTCCTCAAATCTTAACCAACAGGGGAAAACTTGTTCCTAATAAAGACATTAAATCATGAAGTATTTGCACAGAGGAGTTCTGAAGCTATGCAGCCTTCAAAGGTTTCTTTCTTATGTTAATGATCTTTAGAAAGGAAGACAGGCTAGAACAGAAATCAGTTATATCCCACACAGGTATCCTTAGTACAGGTATGCTTCTGATCCATGACACAAACTATTTTTTTTGTTAGAAATGAACCACATGATCAAAAATGGCACAGCCCGTCCTTTATATCCAAGATTAATACCTTATAATAAGTTCTACAGTGAACAGCTCACCAACAATTTATTTTTACATTACTGATGAAAATTGAAAGGACCAAAAGTCACAGGGTTATTAAGCCTTTTGCTATAAAGGTAGGAATTAAAAAAAGCTTCTGGATTTAGTAAGTTAATCTAATTAATGACGCAATGAATGGCTACTGATGTTGGCCAAATATCTGCTCTAGTTTTCTACTGTCTCTAGAAGTAGAGACTTTTCTGGAATGAGAAATGTTATGTGGATTAGTCTTTATTACTTGATTGAACTATTTTAGTATGATTATTTAAAAAAAAAAGAAAAAAAATATTAGTTCTTGTTGAAGCACAGATTCATTTTAAAAGTCTATTAATAATTGCAACTCTATAAAGAATTAGTAAGAAATATTATGAAGAAAATGGGATCAACTCTTTTCTACACAGAGATAAATCTGGTTCAAGACAAACAAGCAACTACTGGAGAGGGTCCAGGGGAGGGTTATGAGGATGACTAAGGGACTGGACCATCTTTCCTTTGAGGAAAGGCTGAAAGAGCTGAGCCTGATTAGCCTGGAGAAGAGACAACTGAGATGGGTCTTACCAGTGTATACAATATCTTATTGGTGGCTTCCAGGAGGATGGGCCAGAGTCTCTTCAATAGTGACCAGTGACAGGACAAGGGGCAACAGACACAAACTGGAACACAGGAAGTTCCATCTGAATACGAGGAAAAACTTGTTTACTGTGAGAGTGACAGAGCACTGGAAAAGACTGTCCAGAGAGGTTTTGGAGCCTCCTTCACTGGAGATGCTGAACACCTGCTTGGATGCAAACCTGTGCAACCTGCTCTAGGTGAACCTGCTTGAGCAGGTAGGTTGGACTAGATGACCTCCAGAGGTCCCTTCCAACCACAGCCACTCGGTGATTCTGTGTGGATGACCTATTACTTTATAAACATGTTTAAAGAATGTATAGTGTATGTTATAGTCCATTTTTTTTTTTTACTGCCATTGATTGGGCAAAGTTTAGATACTGCCTAGTGTTTAGAGCAGTATTATGAACTGCTGTGGTTTCTCTCTCCCACTCCCTCACATCAAACATTAGGTGTATATTCTAATTAACTGGTGTCTATAACTGTAAAAGGAGCATTCTTATTCACTGTAAATAATTTGTTTTAATAGGGAAGTTTTTAGATTTTGGGACTAGGCTGCTTTAACACTATACCAAACAGTTCTTAAGCACTGATCATGGGTTCATAAAAGCCAGCATTTGTTCCAAGCATGGAGTCTGGAGGTGGCTGCCCTCATTTTGCATGTAAGAAATTTTAACAGCAAAGACAAGATCCATTAAATGTGTTTTGGCATTTATGTCAGAAAGTGATTGTAGGCTCATTTGATTTGCCAATATAAAGGTGATCTAGAGATGAACAATTTCTCCCTGGAGGTTTCCTGCATCATGTCAGCATTTTCTTAGAGTTTTTGATCTAGTTGTGCAGAAATACCCTTTCGCATAAAATTTTTCACTGTAATTCCTGTTACCATTCTTGTTAATGTCCAAATATAGTTACTGATTTGAAGTTAATTTAGAAAGTTTCTTTCCAACTAATTTTTTTTCTGTCACTCTCATTTACTCATATACTTTCTTTGGAAGAAACATTTCCCTTAATTTTTTCAAAATCATGATATGAGAACCATGTTTATGAATGGTTACTTGATTTTCAGCTTATGATGGCGTAATAAAAACATACCTGTATTAGGGTACTCCAGAAAATTAAGGCAAATTGCTACAGGTGGGAAGTTACTGTGTATGAGTTAGAGCACACAAAACCATGTGAATGATCTCAGTCAGAGTGTTAAAGTAGGCTGCTATAAGCAAGATTTCTGAGGTCAGCAGGTTGAAAACAATCATTTTCTTATCTGAGAATTTTTTGCTGTAGTTTGTATCAGTTCCCTTTGGGTAAAGGGGCTACCACAAGTCACAGAGCTGGCACGACCTGGAGGCCCTATGACATGGAGTCACCAGTTTCACTAACTCCTGCTTTGTGCAGAGCCAAATCTGACACAGAGACACAAGGCTTTGTGCATAGTGTTGTGTTATCTCACAGAATAGGTCGCTAGTAGAGTTCAAACTCTCTTGGCCTTCAGACCCTGAGTCTCTGCTGTCACAGAGGGCACAGACGGGTTTTTTGGGAAGGGCAACTGGCTCATACCAGAACTCTGACTCTCCAGACAGAGGCATCTTTCTTCTGGTTGTGAAAATTGAATTTTGAGTTTAGATGTGCTCTGTCAGTACAATCAGGGCAGAGGGGATGAGGCTCAGGAAGAGGCTTTCCTTCAAAAGAACAGTTCCTGGGAGAAGTGGGTGCTGAAAGCTGCAGGAGGGGCATGATGCAAAGACACAGCTCCTTCATATGATCTCTGCATTGTTCCAAGAAAGTGGGGTTATACTTTCATAGGAAATAAGCACAAAGGAGGAAACGTGTATTTCTATCACCAGTTTCTCTTCTTCATGGGGAACCTGAATCTGGCTAACTTGCCAGGTGCAAAAAAGGCCAACAATAATTTTTTCGATAGGAAACCATTGTGTACTGCATTACTTTCGTCTGCTTAATTTATCTTATGGTTTTTCATATGCTACACATTCCAGAATGCATATTTTGGTATAAAGACAAAAGCACGGCCAAGATGCAGATGTTACTGTTAAATGCTGTGCACAATTCTGTGTTTCTGTTAGCTTAATGATAGCCTAAAAAATTAATTTGACATTTAATTACTGGGAGTATCATAGAAAGAAAATAGTAATTCTTAAAAAATATATGAAGTCTAGTGCATAAAAGTATACTGAAAAGCTGAGAAAAGGTTAATGGTAAAGAAAATGAACAGGTAAAAAATAATATTAGTGTTAGGTTTTACAGAGCAGAAACATTGCCTTATAGCAGGGAGAGGAAACACTCAAGGGAAAAAATATTGTTTTAATATGAGACCAAGAAAAGAGAAGAGAAAATTAAAGGCAATTCAAGCTTGTAAGCTAATTGAATTTATCAGGAAGTAAGGAAAAAATATCTATTTCAGTTGCCTGCAACAGAAGCTGGTTATAAAATGGAAAATGACACTGTCGTAAGTCATTGTTTCAAAAATCAGATATATCTGAAATAAATTGATGTCTCAGATTTTAGCATGAGAACTTTGGGCATTAACTTCAAAACTTCTGTCATATTCTCTTTCTCTGGTGTTTCAAACACTTTGTAAAGAACAGTCAGACACAGGAGCTAAGTTGATTAAAATATGTGTGCAAAAGACATTAAAGACACAAAATTTATGAAACTGCTTGCAGAATAATTGTGGAAAAGATCTTTGTATATTACATATGATAATTTACTCAACTTGATGTGAATACCAAGGCAAATTACTTAAATAGCATTAATATATTCTCTCAAACCCCTAACTAACTGAATTAAATTTAATATCTAATACAATGAAAACTCAAATAAATTTTTCTTTAGACAAATATTATAGCCAATATTTATTTTAATCTAATATTCTATACATTGGTATATATATTTATTTTTATTATTTTTGAAATCTTGCCAAATTCAAAGTTCATCTGACATTTATTACTACTAAAGAAATACCCATGTATTGTGACGTTTCCTTTTCAGCATAGAGGCACTACTCTACACATACAAAGTTGTGACTAAAAAACCATATACAAAGTCTTAAAATATATTTTTTGCATAGAAATATCTGTGCATTTTACCAGTTGTTCATTTGCTTTCTTTTAAAACTCTGAATGCCATGATTACCTTAAACACTTTACAGTGTTTTGCTCATGTGTCAACTCATTTGAAAATGCCCTGGCAAGGATTTGGGAGACAAACTATGGATGCTACAGGTCTGTGAATGGGACTGGCTGTATTAAATTCCTTATGTTGGTGGATTGTTTCTACTTCATACAGTATTCTCCCCTTAAATATCAGTTCATTATTGATGGCTCAGATGTCTCAGATGTCTATCCTCTTGCCCTTGACTGAACCTGTAAGCAGATGGTTTGAATAGATCTGAAAATTCTGGATCTTTGGAAAAAATGGCCAGGCTGGTGAGTTCCTTGTCACAGTGCTGAGAAGCATCAAATGACTGCTTAGAAATTAGGGATCTGGTTTGGTGGTTTTCCATAGGTTTCTGAGACCCAACCTGGCTTATTCTTTTCTCTATTATTTTGGTAGATTGTGTGCATTTCAAGATCAGTCTCTACAATGAATGGGTGTTACTGCTTTCCTTCTTGAAGTAGTGTTGAACTGAAGGCAGATCTTGAACAGAACAGATAGGACAGATGAGATCTTGGACAGACAGATCTGGAGTAGAGAGTTTTTGCTTTGCTGGGCTTGACAGTACAATTTAGAAGAGTAAACCTGCTAAGCCCCTGTTACGGACCGATTTAAACATAGAAGAGCAAAGAAAACAAAGTCTCTGAATGAAATGTATCCAACCCAGAAATGTTCGAAATATATGCCAAAATCTGACTAAAACCAAATGAGGTTGGATGTTCATGCCAAAAAATTTGATATATTTTATTTAATAGTAAAAGGGGTAAAGTGGAAGAAAAATAAAAGAAAGAAAGAAATAGGAAGAGAGGTGTGTGTGGGAGACAGGGAGAGTGACGGGTTAGGTAGAAACATATCACCCGTCCTTGTATCCCAACAACATCTCATGGCTCTCCTCGATCTGGTCTTAGTGGTGAGGGTCCCCTGCCATGGAAAAGTATAGAATTTAATGGATGAATGTATGTTTGGGCCAGGTGGGAACGCCCAGGTGCCTCCTCTAAGACTCAACACAAAGCAAAACTAAAATGATTGGGTTTGGGGGGTGATTAATTCTTGGTTAGCTTTTAATATTTATTAATGTGAGATTATCTAACCCTAGCACAAATAACCATAAAAATACCCAAAACAAACCCAAAAAATTTATTCTTAAAGAGAAATGTTTGGCTTATTCAATTCAATGTATTTTAAAATGAATATTTCATATTTTTTGCTCATAATTAATTTGCTTGTCTTGGCAATCTAACTTCTAGAAATGTAATCCTGGGACAATTATAGAATCATAGAATGGTTTGGGTTGCAGGAGACCTTAATCAACTGGCTTCAACTCATTTGCATTTAATAGAAGAAGAACATTTAAATTCAAATGTCAAATATCTAGACATTATTAGTGTTGATTAGCAAATCTGTGTTCATGAATTCATGTAAGTGTTGCTCAGATAACAAGATTGTCTACTGATACGTGCAACCGATAAATAATATGGTGGTAAGATCTAAAATGCATGAGTCTTTGCATTAAATACTCTCCTTCACTGTGCAACTGAAAAATTCTTGCTCTGCTTCATATATATCAGTTATATGAGAAAATATATATCAGTTCATGTGAGAAAAAGTGAAATGCATGAAGAAGGCCCCATCAGTACAGGTCATATTTCTATAAAAAGTTCTCTAAAGTCTGAACTAGCCAGCCTAGAACTAGATGGGTCACCAGAACACTTCACATTGTCCCTACAATATATTTTAACATATTCTGCAGAAAATTAAGCTGTTTCAAATGAGTGGGAATTATAAAAATTTTACTACTTTAACTAGCTCTAAGCAGATCTGAGTTGGCTTTGCTACACTGTGGGCAAATATATACCATATAGCAAGAAATTACTACAGTTTTTTACTTCATATTCCCTTTGCTTCTGGCTGATCAGTACAAATCATATTTCATGCTAACTTAGGCAAGCAGTTAGCTCACCTTTAGGATCTCGGTGACAAGCAGAGATTATTTATTATGTGATATATCATTTTTCTGCTATTTTACTACTTTTAAAGAGCTCATTTTTCTTAGTCTCAAATACAGTGTGATTTTTCAAAGAACT
Organism: Eulacestoma nigropectus; assembly: GCA_013397775.1. Lineage (NCBI taxonomy): Eukaryota > Metazoa > Chordata > Aves > Passeriformes > Eulacestoma > Eulacestoma nigropectus. The sequence continues at coordinate 32,823 of VZTE01005377.1, read as the reverse complement.
GTACAGTTTTTGTTATAACAAAATCGAATCCATGTCTCTGTGCTGCAGCAGATGGGAGGACTTTCATGAAACAACAAGAAAAGCAATTCTTCTGTTCTTATTAACTTTTTATTCTGTATATACCATGGACTTACCCCGACAGGTTGTGATACTCTAGTACAGTGATCATTAAATGCATGGCAATGTGTCTCATATTTTGCACAGGGAGTCTATGGGGTGATTTGGATTATCTGAGATTTTTTTGAGTCTTCCCAATAAACATATGAACTGAAATAATGAACTATTTTTATGAATAATGAATAAAAAAAAGGAATACCTTAACCAGAAAAAGTCTTTGTTAAAGTTTATTTCTTCTATTTATGATAAATCATAGACTACCTACTTGCCAAAAGGCCTTTTCAGTGGTCTTCTGGAAAAGAAATTGAGCAAATATGCTAATGTGTTCGCCTACATATTCCGTATCTTCCACAAATTTCAAATAGCAGTATCTTAAAATGCACAAAAATAAAATAAATGCAATTCTACACTATCTACTCAGAAAAACACTTGAGTGAATGTTGAAAATAAAACGTACTTCTGGTAATTTTTTTCATGCCAGAGGTAATTTCTTTTACTGGGATTACTGATATAAGGCTTTTTAATACCTCATTTTTCATGAGATACCAGGAAGCTGTACAAACATGAACTAAGTTCTCCTACGGAATAATCTGTGAATAATATTATGTTAGAAATAAGAAAACAGTATCATTTAAGGTGAAGGACTTGCCTGAGTTCACCTGGTGTTTTAGAAGTAAAGGAAGGAACATTTCCTGGGAACTGTCATTCCCATTCAACATTTTTGATATATAATAACTGAATACATGTCAAAATTTGATATGGCACCTTTTTTGTGCTTTATACATATAAGGATGATATTCTGCATAAGTTAGTGTACACTTGGAAGCTTTAATGATTACTTATGAAGCCTTAGGCATAAACAGATGATTTACTGTCACCTGTTTTCTTGAACCAAATCTTTGTAGGTTTCTCTTCCTTCACCTTTGAAGCGAGACCTTTTCTGTTGTCTTATCTCCTAATAAATCCTGCTTCTGCAAGTCTTTTCAGATTTGGAAGAGGGAGGGGTGTAGGGTGAGAAGGTGTGTTAATTCCTGATTTTTGTGCATTGTTTACTTAATGATAAATCAAACCAGACTTTTTAAAAGCTAACATTAAGAGTTCTTGTAATTTTTACTGTTTGCATCTGCACCATAGTATCATGGAACAATATGTTCATCTCCCTGCTCAGCTCATCTGAGTCAAGTGCATTATTGCTAAAGTACGTGGAGTGGATTCAGCAACTGACAAGAGTGAAATATTTAAAATGAAGAAGGTTGTAAAGCTTTGCTTTTAATTATTACTTTATCAATTACTTATTGATTCTTTCCTCTCTTGGATTTGTTTTATGCTAATGGATCATGACAAAAAAGGAAATGTTTAATTGATTGAGATACAGATTTGCTAAAAACTCCAGAGATTTTAGAGTCTTTTCTATTTATTTCTTCCATTAATTCCTCTCAGTTTCATGTGATGTTGTGAAGTCTATAAAGCTCTTATGATTGTCTGCTCAGCCCCCCAGCTCTGTTGGAACCAGTCGAGATGGGTATTTGCCCAGAAGATAATTGAATAATAAGATCTGTTAGCTAATATTTCATGTAAATATGTCCATATTTCTAATCCAGTTCAATAGCAGAACTAATTCCCCAGACATAACACTCACTGGTTTAATTGATGGTGTAAGAAAATGCTTGTATCTTGTCAATTCCACCTGCCAGAGTACATCCTCTCTTCCCTTACACTTGGATTACAAACTCTCTGGAACACCTTTTTTTTCCTCTGGATTTCTACCATGTTTTGCACAGGGGCATACTGGTTCACTTTTAGCATTCCTAAACAGGGAAAAAAAAAAGCACTTTTGTAAAGTTACCATAGTTGAGGATAGAAAGCCAAAAATTATTGTATAAGTTCTTATTTCATGGTAAGCTTTCTACAGGCCAACCACCTAAGGTTAGCTTGACAAAATGGAAAGCAATTTAAACTCCTTGTTTCACAGCAAATACTTTGTGTTTTAAAGTTAGAATGCTCAGTACAGCAGGATTTATCTCTTACTATTACATTCAACAGCAAAAGTGTGAAAAGGAAGTAGAGTATAACTCAGGCACACAGATTAAAGCCAGATTTAGCCACAGGTCAGCACTGAAGGGTTCAATTCCTAAACACAGAAACAAAGAATCACAGAATCAATTAGTCTGGAAAAGACCTCTGAGCTCATCGAGTCCAGGCTATGACCTAACACTACCATGTCAACTAGATCATGGCACTGAGTGCACATCCAGTCTTTCCTTAAACACCTCCAGGTACAGTGACTCCACCACCTCCCTGGGCAGCCCATTCCAATGTCTAGTCACCCTTTTTGTGAAGAAATTCTTCCTAATGTCCAACCTAAATCTCCCTTGGCACAACCTTTTGGATGCAGGCAGGTCTGAAGGTTTTGCAGGCAGCACTCTTCCTTTGCAGTACAAGAGTTGTCTCAGCTATAGCATTTAGGTTTCATTTCAGATCCATTCCAGCTCTGCTTTTGTTACGATCCCATTTAATCACGGAGGAGTAAAGAGAACTAACTCTCTGTGAATAAAATGGAAAGAACTCTGAAGGTTCGAAATATTCCTGAAAAATGAGACAAAAAACAAATGAGATTAAATGTTGATACCAAAAAATTGATTTTTTTTTTTTAATAGTAAAAGAGGCAAAGAGAAAGAAAGAGAAAAGTAGAGAAAAGTTTGAAAATACTAAGGTTACTTTATTCCATGTTCTGCCTTGATTCCACGAACATCCGAAGTGCATACACTTGAGGCAGAATTTGCAAATAACAACGGAGACCACTTAAAGCAGGTATGTTTCCTTATGACTTTTCCTTTTGATACAGATCTGCTAGAAAAGTATCCTGATGACTGGAGCATGTGCCCAAGAAACTGGAAGTTTCAACTGGAAGCTTCAACTGGAAGCTTGAATGATTAAGGTATGTTTCCCCCAAGAGCTTCCTGGTGGCATGAGTACAGGTTAGACAGTAGGTCTGGAGTAAGGAGAGTGTCCTACTTGCTGTCTTTTTTCCCCCCACTTGTACCAAGTAAATGAAAAATTAATGTATAATCCTGGAACTAGGAAGAAAAACTGAAGACTTCTTCCCCTCTCTATGGTGTGATGTCAGCCTTTCATTTATTCCCAGATTTTTCTTTCTCACAGTGCCTTCTCTGTATGAGTCTTGTACAGCTGTACAGTTTCAGCAGAAGGAAGGAATAAGTGGTCATCCTTTCAACTTGCTCTAGACCTTAGAAATTAAGGTGCTTTCCTGATCTGAGAAGTTTTCCATTTAGGTTTAGGGTAAATTATATTTAAGTTAAAGAACACCTTAAATAAAAGTAACTGTTTTCCACGAGTGCTGCTCAAAACAAGCAGCAGCTTTTTGTCCCAACTGTGTTCCTAAAAACTAAGAGTTGAAACAGTGATTCCCTTCATCTGAGAATAAGATGTGAAGAATGAAAACTCTGGAATTTGCCAGATGGACCTACCAAATTTCTGGACTTTACTGCAGGAGAGGAGTGGGATTTCACACATCCCAGTGCTCCCAGTTTCTTACTTAGAAATACCAGAGTACTTTCTTTGATCTAGCTCTACTGAAAATTCCAAACTGTCTGAAAATCATTGGCATGGAACTGCATGATCTTTTAGACAACTGAAAGCTGATGAAGAGGATAACAAAATGAATCCCTTGTGTCTTCAAAAATATATATTGCTTTTCTGACATTGAAATTTTTAAAGGAATTTGTTAAAAATCAATTATATGGTTTCTAATTTAAGCACATACAAGATTTATTTAAAACGAAGACAAAAATCTGCCAGAAAATTTTAGTCATTCACAGAAAATGATGAAATGTTTATTGACATGGGGCTCATGCACAATTATGGGTGTGGATAGCTTTTCACTCCACCCACACCCAAGCTGCCCAGCTCTAAGCAAACTTGTCTGAAGGCTACTAAGAGAGTTAGCTCTGCCTGCTGTGAGAGTAGGCTAAGCCGTCACCAGGACTAAATATATTAGCTTGGGCTTTGCATTTGGCTTAGCACTGTCCATAATGTATCTTTTGGAGCACAGCTGGCACAGAAGGCAGAGCAAAGCGTGACAGAATGGGAACCTTGCCTGAGACAGGTTTATCATGAAACTACACCTTTAGTGACTCTATTACAATGTGACGTCTTTTCATATTCTGGACATTTTTTAATAGTAGTCTGCAAATTGACAAACTTACATGATTCACATAAATTAGATTAGTTCAAACTGTATTTTAGTGAGTCTTGATTTACACAAGAAAAGAGTAATTAATCATGGTGTGGCAATAACGAGCTACCTGTAAAATCTGTCTTCAATAGGTAATGTTACAGTTATTATCTGAACTCAGTGTGTCTTTTCAGAGGGATAGAGCCCAATATTGTGCAATTTCATTTATTTTCTATTTCACAGAGAATACAATAAAGCAATGACATATTAGCTTTGATCTCACAGAAGCCAAAACAATGGAAAAAGTCTCTATCAGTTCTTCAGTCTCCCCTACTGACTACTTTTATCCATTGTAAATCTGGTTTCATTTTACTAGTGCTTTTCTACATCCTACATTGGAGGCATCTAATACTGATTATTCTTCATTTGAGTTATACCCCTTCATCTTTACTTGAATTATTTGCCTTGATGCATGTATTTTTTCCAAAAGGAAAGGACATTCTTGCTGTGTTTTAACATTACTACTCCATGAAAAAAGCACATTATACTCCATCCCAACAAAAATAGACAGCTTGAGATACTTACAATATATATCCCTTACGCTTTGTTGGTGATTGCAACACGGACTTCGCCGGGTCTGATGAGGACTGTCCAGCCCTCATGTCCTCCGTGGCTCACCTACAGCTCCAGTCCCAGATGCAGGGCACCATTTGTAGTGGCTGGGACACGGACTCAGCCTGGCAGGGAATCTGAATCTTTTATTCAAAGAAACGAGCTGGTTTTATTCACTTCTTAAAGGCACAGTATTTCCTTACATGGCAATACTCACTACGTGACCTATCCCATGCTGCCACATCAGCAACACATTTCTGAATGTCCTTCTGTGGGGTGGTCACGCGCTGTTCACCCGTCTGTCAGCTTCCGGCAGCTCCTCTCCGTAGGGCTCTGCCATGTGACACCTCCTCCCCCCAGGGTCCGGCAGAGACAAGCCTCTCTGTGCTGCCGTGTGCTCCTTTGTGCTGCCATGTGCTTCTTTGTCCCACAGCCTCTAACTCAAACTCCATCCCATTTCTTCCCACAACACTGCTTTCTTCTGTGAACATTAAAATTTTGTTATATTTCTAGCCTTTTTTGCCATTTGAATGAAAATCAATGGGGAGGGAAAAGGCAAGTCCTATTTACAGAGAACTTCAACACTTCAATGCAAAATGTTTCTGATCTCTCCCACTGGATGATTAGAGCAGGAAAGGACCAGCAGCAGGTCAAAAGTGCTACGTGTGCTCTGATTGATGCAGCTGAGGAGACTGTTGTGCCCAAGCAGCAAACCCTGCAGGTGACTGGGATATAGCATCTCGTGGAGGGAAGGATAGTGTGAACCACTGAGAAGAGTTCAGTTATGATCAGAGATGATGACTCCAGTAAATTCTCTCAAGTAGAAGAAGAGGTTAATGAACAGAGACAGAGTGTAAGGAAGAGAGAGATGAGGATTTGTTCTGACCAGTAGCAGAAAGTTGCTCTTCTTCCAGCACTTCCTCAAAGTAAGACATAGGCAATGGCCAGCAGGTATTTTCTAATGTGATCCCTGAACACTGCTGCAAGCATATGATTAACTGCTTGATTATAGAACACAGACCAGTAAAATCTAAAGTACATTCATATTTATGTTTAAAGCGTAATTCTGAGAATCACTGCAGCTTACACATTTACTCTACAGCTAGAAAAGCAGATGGTTTTCAAATACCTAAAAAGACTGAATCTTGTCCTTCTGCCACAGCTTCATGTCAAAAAATTTTCAAAACATTGCTGTCCTCAGAAGATAATCCTTCCAGCATAGTGCAACTTGTAGGATAAACTGAAGTTCGTATTAACTGAAGCTATTTATGCAACTATTTCTCTCAGAAATGCTGATCTGTCTTGGGCTGAGGGGATGACTTGCATATTTTTCAAAACCCTGTGTCCTTCTCAGAATACTGATGAACAGTGGTGGTCTTTCCCTTGATATGTAATTTGAATGAAGAGCTTTTTTGCTGTATGGTGTTATTGACTCCTCAAAGTCAGAGTTCAAGCAGCTGCTGGAGATAACTGTACAGCAGAGTCAGCAGAATGAGGCATGGTCTGAGTTCACAGACAAGCACTCTAGCTGGCATCACCAATGAAGATGGATATGCATTAGGACAATCTTAGTAATCTTAAAAGAGTACAGACACACAACTTTTCTGCCAGCCCTGCTGCAGAGGCAGCAATCTGTGTCAGCAGGGTGATAAGGAAGAGCTGAAAAGGTGATTCAAAGCCCAAGTTGGAGTTTGCTTATATTAAAACTACACAATAATCCTTGTGTTTCTGATATAAGATGTCTAGCTATTCAGAATTTGAGTCAGATCTTCAAGAGATCTTTAATGACCAGCATTTAATACCACATTTAACTTCTGTGAAATCTGAACATTGTTAGGAATGGAGGAACTGACTAGATGAGACATAGTCCTGATGCTTTAGAATATTGTATTATTGACCCAATTACTCATCATACTGGAAGTCATTTGAGCCCAAACGACTTTGTGAGTATACTATGCTTACATAGTTTGGGGCTTTTGGGCTTTTTTTGGATTATATTAGTAACACCAGATACAATGAATTTAAAGATTGAATATTATACTTGAGGCACAATTCTAATGAGTGTTAAAGCTCTTGCAGTGGAAGTATAGTATCATATTTGCACAATACTGCAAAATCTTCATTCAGAGGGAAACGGCCCAATTTTCTACCTTTGCTGATTTTATAGTCAATGCAATCAGAACTGTAGTAGTTGGACTTTGCGTGCATGTGCAAAGCAGGTTAAAACACGTATAAATCAACAGTACTTGTTCTATGTGATTATTCTTGCAAACTTTTTGCAAGAACTAAAATTTGGCTTAGGATTTCATGTGGGAAAACATGCATGTGCCTACATTCATACCTGCATGTTTTTTTTCTAATGGTACCTGCGTTTGGCCAGGACAACCACTGTGTGTAACATCTAACTGTGAGACTGTAAATCTACTTGGATCTAAACCTGGCATCTCTCAGCTGTGATCAAATCATTAATGACCTTCCATGCAGAACCTGCAAATTATCTTTGGTGTCTTGACAAAGAAGGTTAATATTTCAGTTTGGGCATAAAGGGAATAAGAAGAGATGTAGATATCCCTTTCTGAGTGATGAAAAGAGCAATGAATTTAGTAAAGTTTAAACATTTACTCCTAAACACTTTTATTTGATTTGATATTATTTTATTTTATTTTACTTTTAATAAAAAGGACACTTTACAACATTCGTGTAATCCAAAGAATAAACTGATGATTTTTTAAGCTGCCTGGTGTTTAAGGCCTCTCTAAAAAGATATTTCAACACCTTTCTAAAAGCAGTTGCATTAGAAATTACATTACCTCAAATGAAGAATTACAACCTTATGAATTTGCTCCGAAGGAAATATTATTATATTCTTGTCAAAGTAAGAAGAGTTCTTTTATAGATGGAAGTCAGTAGAGGGCTATGAAAATTAGAAGTATGAAGCTGAATTGTTCCTTATAATTTCCTTTAAAACTCTTTAAAATGCTAATTTGTCCATAGTTTTTTCCTACAGCTTTAACTTTGTTCTACTAATCTGTGTTACTTGCTGGAGGGCAAATAGGAGAACTGTTAGTATATAAACTACAAATTAAGAAAGTTAAAATTACTTTCCTATTAGGTAAGTATGAAAAGAGTTAACCAGAATGAAAGTTTAGCAAATAAATACAAGAAGACATATTTACATTTTAGGGGCTTATGTCATAATAGTTGCAGGATTTTCTTTAAAATACTAGGAGCTTGTACTTTCAGTTCAAAATATGGTTATTTCTAACATTCCCATGCCTCCTGGACCTGGACACTCAGTAGAACCATCAAACTTCATGAGACTAAGGAGTGATAGTCCTGTCATGCACAAAAAACATGCAGCTACTGTGTGTCATTTAAATGCAATTTCCTGTTTCCCCCACATTTCTCCACCAAAAAGAGTCTTCTCTAGTAGAACTATAAATTCTATTTCCTACATCACCAAAGCTCACTTTGAACAGTAAAAGTAATATAACTAGAATTTCTTTGTAAAAAACCTGTTTCTGTTGTACAACAAATATACAAAATACCTCCTTTAGATATTGTTGGAATATGGGCTGATACGCTGCAGAGATGGTGCTATAGATGTAAAAGATGGATTCTATGGAAAATCTCTGACCACTGAACAGAGAGAATATTTACTCTGTACTTCATGTTTTACTGCTGTCAGGTTTATTGTTAAGCAAAATAAAAAATGGAAAATTCATCCAAGTCCAGAAGTCTTAGAGAAAAAAACAAGCCAAGATCCAAACTGTTGTGCCTAAATTAGATTTGCTCTTCCATCTCCTTTGATTTATTTTAAACTTTCGTATGTTGAGCTTCGAGGGTAGTGTATTCTCTGAAATGGTAAAAAAGAAAAGTATTTTATCATTCTGAAGTCCGTACCACAAACGTAAGATGATTTTTTTCTTCTTCTTTTCTCCTTTTCTATTCCCTCTTGACAGCCAACAGTGTCCTCTGTTTTTCTGGCAAGGATTAAATGATTAACTGTCCATAGAGCTCTTTGCTAGGTCCCATTACAGAGGAACGAATTTCTGAGGCAAGAAGAGACGTTTGAAAAGTTGTTCATTGTGTGATTCCTCAAGGACATTTCTTTCAGATAGTAAAATATCCTCAACAGGTTATCAACATATGCCCATTTTAAAAGCAGCAGGAAATTACCAAAATGGAGCAAGAGAAGGCAAGAAATTTCCTGGACTCAGGTTTCCAATTTCTCTGCTCAAATCTTGATTCATACTTGTCATGGGTTGAAACTGAGTTGATTGACAAGCTTTTAAGCCAATGCGCTTTTGTGAATTTTGCATATTTAAACCCCGTGCAAGGGCGGGAAGTTCCTCTCTGGTTCCTGGTCTCCTGAGGGAGAAGCGGGGGCTTCCGAGCCCCGGGCGGCCTCCGGGCCCGGCCCGGGCTCCTGCCTGCCCTCCTGCCTGCCCTCCCCTCTCCCTTCCCTCAGAGCCGCAAGCAGCTAAACTAACTATGGGCTGCCCGATAGCCGAATTCACCCGGCTCGGCTTCTGAATCAGGAGGGGCCTCCCCTCCCCCTTCATGCAGCCCGGGGGAGCCTCCTCTCCCCCTCCTGCAGCCCGCGCAGACCCAGCGGNTTTTAAAGACTGTAACACTGACCAAAATTGTTACCTTTTGTGCGAGGTGGTAAAAGGAGGGGAGAGTGCTGGAGGGGGGGGGGGTTTGCTTGGAGAGTGCTGGAGGGAAGAGGGTTTTGCTTTCACTTCTTTTTATTTCTTGTTACTTTTAATTCTGTTAGTAATAAACTTCTTTATATTCTTTAAAGTTTTAGGCCTGCTTTGCATTTCTTCTCATCCTTATCTCACAAAGTGAAAAGCATGTGATCAAACCACTACACTAAATTGGTGTTTCCGCCCGGTTTGCAAACCAAACCCGCTACAATACTCCTGTTCTAGGACTGCTAACAAACAAGAATTTGATGCATTCCTTTCAGCAAAATTCTCCTTCAGGCTCTATATTCCTACTCAAAATTTCCTGGAACAAGACCACTTCCTTCAACACATGCACTTTGATGAGACAGTTTGAATTTATATTAGTCCCTCTGAGTTTTTGTCAGACAGATTCTGCTTTCACAAGTCCTGGAGGAATCACTGAGAACACTCAGGACTCACTCAATTTAGGTGCCCCACTATATATGGTTTGTAGCAGCCCAGAGTGACAATTACAGAAAAAGTAATCTCTTAGAGAGGTAGAAAGAACAAGGAGGCACAGGACGATATGGAGAATGTAGCTACCAATTTTTAGCAAATCTTCAATGAGGATGTGTGCAAATTTCTTCTTCAGGGAGCTAGAGCTAGATCAGACTTTGCTGGATATTAGCAGAACAGGCAAAAAATATCCAGCTGAAGATTCCTTTCACTACGCTGCCGCTGCCCAAGTTCAACTTCAAACTAAAGCTTCTTGAAGAAAATTCTGTTTGAAGGTTTTAACCCAGAGCAAAATTTTATTCCCTATCACACTCCTGAATGTGGCTGAAGAAAGTTCAGCTAAGGTAACAATTCTCCACAGATACCTTCTGCTTTGGTTTGATGTATGAAAATGTAATCAAATGCATTGAAACAATAAAACAATAAATCAGACAGATAAGGGGAAACCTGATGGATGAGGTATTGAAAAAGATATGAAAATTGCAATGGCCTGTGTAGGACACACTGGTGACAAACCCCAGAATTCTGGCTGCTATTGTTGGCTAGCCATCAACATACTTCTTTATTAACTATATGGAATCATGGAATCATAGAATGGTTTGGGTTGAAAGGGACCTTAATGATCATCTAGTTCCAATCCCCTCCCATGGGCAGGGACGCCTTTCACAGGTGCAGAACAGGTTGTGCAGAGTGCCATCCAGCTTCCAGAATCACCTCCTTCTCCCTTCTGGCCTTGAACACTTCCAAGAATGGTGCATCCACAACTTTCTGAACAACCCATTCCAGTGTCTCACCACACTGAGAGTAAAGAATTTCTTCCTAATGTGTAACCTAAATCTACTCTTTTTTGATTTGAAGCCATTCCCACTTGTTCTGTCACTACATGCTCTTGTAAAAAGTCCCTCTCCGTCTTTCTTGCAGGCTCCCTTCAGGTACTGGAATGACACAATTAGGTCATCCTTAAACCTTCTCTTTCCAGGCTGCACAGTCTGAATTCCCTTAGCCTTTTCTTATAGGAAAGGTGCTCCATCTCTCTAATCTATTTGATTGCACTCCTTTGGACTTGTTCCAACAGGTCCTTGTCCTTCCTGTGCTGGGGACCCCAGAGCTGGATGCAGCAGTCCAGGTGGGATCTCACCAGAGTGGAGCAGAGGGTCAGAACCCCATCTCCCACTCTGCTGGCCACGCTGCTTTGGATGCAGCCCAGAATACTTTTGGTTTTCTAGGCTGCGAGAACACATTGCTGGGGCTTGTCCAGCCTCTCATCCACCAGCACCCCCAAGCCCTTCTTGGCAGGGCTGCTCTCAAACTGTTCACACCCCAGCCCGGATTGATACCGGCGGTTGCCCTGACCCAGTTGCAGGACCTTAGACTTGGTCTTATTAAACCTCATGAGATTCCCATGGGCCCAGTTCTTGAGCCTGTGCACATCCCTCTGGATGACATCCTGTCATCCAGATGTATGAGCCATACCATTCACCCTAGTGGCATATAAATCATTCTTATTTACATCCTACCCTGTATCTCCTCATATCATCCTCTTCTAAGAGACTTAAGCACACAGAGTTAATAACCATTTCTTTTTCATTGGGCTTCTCAAGTCTTTTAAAAATCTGTGAATCTGCCAAAACCAGACAATCATTACCTGCAGTTAAAAGCAGCTGGGTATCTATAGCTTTATGTAGATAAAGAAAAAAAACTTAAAAAGTAATTAGATGGTCAAATTTAACTTATTTCTGGATAATGGAAGCAATGGACCCAGAGGTGATTGTATTGAACCTGACATCTAGGCAGGATTAGCTTCATTTACATCAGCTACATTCTCACCAGGTCTTTCTCTAATCTGTTCTGAAAGACTTCCAGTATCAGAAACACCTAACCTTCCTCCCTATTCCAGTGTTTAAATACTGATATTGTTAAAAGTTTATTCTCAAATTTAATCCCAGCCTCTTTTACTGAAAATTAAGCTCACTGGACGACCAATGTGCTATAGACAACACCTCCTTCCTCAGTGCATCAGTCCTCAAGTATGTGAAAAGCTGTGTGTCTATAGCTTTATGTAAATATGAAAAAAATTTAGAAACTAGGTGGTCACTTTTTAAAAAAATTTTGTCTCAGTAACTCCTATTTGTTCCTTACAAGTTTTATTTTCTAGACCTCTGGGCATACTCAGGGCTCTATTCAAGACTTTTCAGAAGGTCCAGCTCCTTTGAAATACACTCCAGCTGGAGCGCTTCCATTTCTGGGTAGAGCAGATTTCACAGGTCTGACAAGCTGTAGTTCTTTTTATGTTATCCCACATGGTCTGTGTCTATTTTGCAACAGTGGAAAATATTTCACAACAAGGCAAAAGTTTAAACAGTAATGTTCATCTTTATGACATGCAGTAATCTTCAGTTCACCAAACAGCCACTTACCCACCTTCCTGCGTGTCACTGACAATTCTTGCCCTTGTTCCTAGGTTCCTGTAGGACTGACTCCCAGCGTTTCTCAGGCTGCAGCAGTCTGAGTACAACAGGGTATTGTACAAAATGCTTTTTTGGAATTCCTTTCAGGTGCCCTAGACTTCTTCCCTCCTTGAGCTCCCAGTTTAGCATTTAAACCTGTTTCATGTATGAATCCAAATACCTTGGAAAGCTACTTGCTCTTTCGATCTCAGTATGTTAATAATCGTATCCACAATTAGTCTAAAATGAAATTTAGACACAGAAATTCACTTAATCAATACATAAAACTGCCCAATTCCTCAAGCAAAGGACAGTATACACACCTAAAAGAAGACTATAATCTAACAAAACCTTCTCTAAACTGGGATTTAGGTGTCTATTGGCTACATGACAATCCAATCTACTTGTTTTCCTAACACCTTATACAAAATTAATTAGATGTCTCCTTAATTAGTTGAAAACAGTGTATAAGACTAAACTTAATTACATATGCTTGTTCAGAAGTACTTATTCTGGAAGACATCTCCCGCTTTGAGCTTCTTATTAATCCAGAGTTAGGTGTCCTTAATCCTTAGTTTTATGAAGGTCTCTGGAGGAGCTTGATTACTGTTAGGAGTAATCTTTTAGTCTGACTGTAAACTAGACTAACTCCTAAACGTACTTAGGAATTAGTGACAGTTTCTGTTTATGAGCCAATAAAAGTCTAGTTGGTCTAATTAAAGAAACTGCATTTAATGTGAATAAAAGGCTCAAAGGACCAATACAGCACCAGTGTATGGATGTCTTCAGACCAGCTCTGCTGTACTGGAATCCACCCATCCTCGCAGTCTCTAATTTTCCAGTTAAAGACCTATATTTAGGAGAAAATTGAACCTTTAAAGACCTTTTCTTGTCCCCAAGTAGAGACTTCAGGTACATAGATTAAGAGGGATGAATTATTGGTTATGCCTCTTGGCAAAGAAATGCCTAAATTAGGTGGACTGAACTCCATCCTTAATCTTAATTACTAAAAAAGTACTAAAAATCCAGCTCGAATATATATCTAGCAAAGATGTCATTTTTGCCTATGCAGATCGTCTCGGTGCCTGGTTTGTATGAACTCCTATGCTCTAGGACTCTTGTAGACTAGAATTGAAGATCTTGGTCAAATACAGATATTACTGATCAAAGTAGCATTCTTCATTTCCACCACTCTACAAATATGAACTAAGTCAGACACCTTCCAGAGTACACAGACATCCCAAGTGACAGACAGCTGATGATCTTTCAGTGAAAAGTAGATAAAAGCATGTGGTTATACACACCAAATAGAAAAGAAAGGGAGAATTTCTACCCACTCATGTCTGGACACCTGAGAATATAATGCCATTATTAATGATTGTGTCAGCATAATGCATCTTAAAAATAGAATTCACTCTTTCTGGTACAATAAATTCCAGACAAGACTTCAAAATTGCCAAAATAATAGTGGAAATTTTCATGTTAGACAGTATTTCACTTCTCGTACTAAAACATCTCAAAATGCTTAGAAAATTTCCATCTCATGAACTTTATGAAACAGACAATTAAATTAATTAACTCTTGCCCTGAGTAAATGGACTTAATTACCCGTAACACCGGTTTTTTTGCATCAAAACACACTAAGTATGCAAAATTTTTATGTCTCTTCTGTGACCTGAAATCTTCCTTTGGAAATCACTTCAACCTTTCCTCCAGCCTCCAGCTGGTACTTCTGTAATAATAGTATTTGACATTAAGTAACGAGAAGTAAGCTGAAGAGAGGATGTTAGTTCAGCCAATGTCATATCCAGCTACAAGTGAAATCTGATGCAGACAGGTGTAAAAGCAATGAGCTATGAACTGAAGCTGCATTTTCTTCAATCAGATGCAGATAGAGACATTGATATGACTTCAGCTCTGCTTCAGGAGACCTAGTTCAGACTCCTACAAAGCTTTGTTTGGTTTTTAAAGACAAAGAAATATGTTGCCAGAAAGAAAAAAATATGACTAAAACTTAGTGCCAAGGATGTTATAAATTCAGTATATCTAGAGTATGCTGCATTTTGTTTCCCTGCTAGAAAAGAGTATTTTTAATCTGTTGTTTCCTAAGAGCTGTGTGGAATGTGTGGAATCTACAACTTAGATGTTGATTGAAAATTTATCTGACAATTTTAAGGGTAATATTGAAAAAGAGGAGGAAAAAAAAAATTAGCAAAATCAAAAGAACTTCAATAACTATTTGAACATTGCCCATGAAACTCCTGAACACGAAAAGAAATTTACAGAGGGGAAAAATATATATGGGATAAAATATATTTTTAAAAGTACCCCACTCTAGAGAGACACCTTTGAAATATTGAAGGGATTGCATTGTTTGTTTTCAGCTCTTTAGGAACTATGGCAGCTCAGAATTGATTGTCAAAGTGGTCATTTTAAAAAGTATTTATAAGTAAAGTTGATGTACTGTTCTTAATTTTTTTTGCTCCATTCAACTTACTTATTTTTTGGGTTTTTTTAATACTTTCATCTTCTCATTATATTTATGTAATATGTAAGAAAGAAAGAGTGTCTGATTATCAAAAAACATAAGAAAACTACGAAGTAGAAACAGCTGTGCTGCCTAAGATCAGTAACCAGGCAGAACTGGGGCCTGTACAGATGTGTAACGAAAGGTGCAAGAAAGAATACAACATGCATATAGTGGGATTTCTTTGGAATCGAACATCTGAACTGGTGGTTATAACTTTGAGTTGAACATCCTTTATAAGTTTCACTTTTGTGAATTTCTACAATTTTTTTTTTAATGCTGAAAAATTTTGGCATTTACAACAACTTATAGGAATTACTTCCAAATTTCATTAACACATGTCATGGAAATGCACTTCCTTCTGATTGTTTTAAACCTGCCACCTCATAACTTCTCTTAATTTCCACTAATTCTCATAATGTGTTGGTTCTCAAGAACCAACTACTTTCTATTTGATTTCTCCAGGTTATTCCATGCTCTTAAAGATCTCTTGGATGTCTTTTCCAGGCTGAAGAATCTTTGTCCATTGATTTGTCCCTCTTGTAAAAATTCATTCACTCTTCTCTGCATCTTCTGCAGATGAGCCATATAATTTTTGAAATTGTCTAACTAGAACAGTAATCAAGAAATGGGCATGCTGTGGATTGTTTAAAAGTATAATGATGTTCTTTGTTCTGTCAGGCATTTATTTTCTAATAATTTATTACATTTTACCTGCTTCATTGATAATTACTGAGTAATGAACTGATGTTTGCATAAAAATTATTGATGTCACATCCAAAACCTCTTTCATAGATTGTATCCTTGTATTTCTGAAATTAGGATAGGTATAAAAAAAATTTCCTTTCAATAAACATGGAATTACATTTGCCATTTTATTTCTCAGACATTCGGCATCTGATGATAAATTTTTGATTTTTTTTGGTGCATATTCCTCATTGTGACCCCAAATAACTCAATATTGTTAGAAACCTTGGTCATCTCATTCAAATTCTTTTAACAATCATGGATACATAAATTGAATAGCACATCTTAACATTAATTCCTATAGGATTCTAATAATGGCCTCAGCCATTTACACTTACCTACAACTTACTCCTACTTTTTAATTCTAATTTTTTAAGTAGTTGTTATACTTTGATGAACTTCCCATTTATCCCACGCCAACTGAGATTTTCTTGAGGGTTTTTAGTAAAAGCTTATTCAAAAGCTTTATGGTGATTGCGATAGCCTGTAGCAACTTGATTACTTTTGTTCTTGAATATGAGTGCTTTAAAGAATTCTAGTAGATTAGCAAGATATGACTCCTTTCTCTGAAAGCCAATGTTTGGTTCTTCCCGAGAATATCACATGCTATTTTAATTGTGTGTATGTGTATGCATAGTCTGCCTCCTATTAAACTCTCCACCATTTTTTCCAGCACAGAAATCAGATTTCTCATTTTTAGGTTTGGGGGATTTATTTTAGACTATTTTTGTTTTAAAAGTTGCCTTTATGTTTGTCACCCTCTGTCCCAAATCTGCTGGAACGATTTTCACAAATAACACACACACCACAGTTAAATAGGTCAGTATTTCATACTTCGAAGAATATAATCTTGGTCTGTCAAATTCATTGTTCGTTTCACCAGTTTATTCTATAGTCTTTTCTAATGACTCTTCAGGTTGAGAGATATCCTCCAGTAGCTTGTTCATAAACAGGGCTCCTGGCCCAGGTACTTCTTTTAGGTCTTCCATTGTGAATATAGAAGAAAGCAAAAAAGTGCTGTAGTTTTTCCACTACTGCCTTATTTTCTATAACCTTAATTTGCACTTTGATCATGTATTGGTTCTCTATATTGGCTGGCAAGCTTCTGCTTTCTGACCTGTTTAAAAGCATTTAATGTTAGTTTTTATGTCTTCCACAAGTTTTTAACCAAAATCTGTTGTGACCCATTGTATTGTACTTTTACATTTAACTTACAGAATCATAGAATCATTATGTTTGGAAATGGAAAAAGACATCCAGTATCACCAAATCCAGTGTTTGACTGAACAGCACTACCAAAGTAAACTATGATTTACTAAGTGCTGCATCCAGTCATTTCTTTAACCGTTCCAGGGATGGCAACTCAACCACTTCCCTGAGCAGCGAGTTCCAGTGCTTAACCACTCTCAATAAAGAAATTCTTCCTGTGCCTAACCTGAACCTTTTGTGGTACAGATTGAAGCCATTTCCTCTTGCCCTGCTGCTGGTTGCCTGGGAGAAGAGGCCAATCCCCACCTGGCTACAGCCTCCTTTCAGGCAGTTGTAGAGAGTGATAAGGTCTCCCCTGAGCATCCTTTTCTCCAGGCTAAACAGCCCCAGCTCCCTCAGCCACTCCTCATATGATTTACTCTCCAGGCCCTTCACCAGCTCCACTGCCCTTCTCTGGACATGCTCCAGCACCAAAATATCCTTGTCATGAGGGGCCCAGACCTGGACACAGCACTCAAGGTGTGGACTCAGCAGTGCTGAGTACAGTGGGACAATCACTGCTCTGGTCCTGCTGGCCACACTATTGCTGATACAGGCCAGGATGCCATGGGCCTTCCTGGCCACCTGGGCACAAGCTGGCTCATTTTCAACACCCCCAGGTCCTTTTCCACCAGGGAGATTTCCAGCCACTCTGCCCCCAGCCTGTAGCTCTGCATGGGGTTGTTGCGACCCAAGTACAGGACCCAGAACTTGCCCTTCTTGAACCTCCTACAGCTGGCATTGACCCATTGATTCAGCTGGTTCTGCCAGATCCTTCTGCAGATCCTTCCTACCCACCAGCAGATCAACACTCCCACCCAACTTGCTGTCTACAAAGTGACTGAAGGTGCACTCAATCCACTCCTCTGAGCTATCTTTAAATAATTGCCTTGCTACGTCTTAGCACTTAGTTGTTTTAGGCTACCCCTTTGGATATCCTAAATTAGATTTTAAAAAAGGCTTTGGATCCTAATAAAGTGTGATGTGGCTTATCTTTAAGAGCTGGTTGTGTGAAAGAAGTCAAAACAAGATACCCATGTTCCGTACAGTCTGTTCCTATAATCTTGTTATAGTTTTCCTATAAGAAAAATATCCAGAAAAAGCAGCTCATTGGTCAGGGTGTAAAGACCCTAGAGATCATTGAGGAAAACACTATACCATCAAGTACATTTCACCATTTGTGGCTCTTTAGCCTAGAGGAGAGAAGACTCCAAGGAGATCTTATCAACATATATAAATAGATGAAGTAAGGGTGCAAAGAAAAATGGGAGCAAGCTCTATTCACTGGTGCCTGGTAATATGATAAGAGGCAGGGGGCACAGGCAGGTGGTGCTGTCTGAACATCACAAAACATTGTTTTACTCGGAGGATGACTGAGCACTGGCACAGATTTCTGGAGAGGACTCTCTCTCTCCTTACAGATTTTCAAAACTCGTCAAAGCTTCCTGGGCTCTGGGCGGCTCATCTTGAGCAGGGCAATTGGACCATAGGATCTGCAAAGGTCCCTTCCAACCTCAAATATTCTGGGATTTCATGACCTCAGGCATTAGGCAAAGGTATGAAGAAATATCTTCCTCCACTCAGAATCCAAAACTTTCACTGAAAATGAAAGAAAGCTCAAAGAATAAAGACAAGGGAGAGGTACAGCATTATGTGCCTTAGGCCACCCATTCACAGGTTGAGCAGTGGTAACTTCAGTCCAATGACACCAGGCATGGGATGTTGCCGCAGTGCTCTCCCCAGCAGCCTCTGCCAGGAGATACAGGTGGGGCAGAGGCACTGGTGGGAGTCTGTGTGGTGGAAGATGTTCACCTTTTCTTTCAGGAATTCATAACCCCGTGTCAGCATCTCCATGAACAAATTCTAATAAATAGCTTGTGGTTTGCCTACTTCCCTCTTGCCTGCTTGTCCAATCAATCTCCAGTCTGTTTTCATCTTTTTGGAACACACTAGCAGAGCCTAAACAAGGAGTAGAGGTTTTCAGGTAGTTTTATGCTTAAGGTAAAAGCAGAGTATGAGCTGTATTTCAGCCCCTTTGTACCAGGGGAAAAAAACCTAATTTGGCATTCCTTTTTCTTGGATGAGCCTTCTAATTACTGTGTAATTAAACAAATGAGAATTCGTGGCACAAGCCTTCACCAGACTTGTGACAATAGGAAATAGATGTGATCATCACACCTACTGTGGTGACAGACTGCAGAAATATCCTCCAGAAACTACTTCCAGAGCAGCCCTATGGGAAGACACAAGCAAATGAGTCCTGTCTAGGAAAGCTTGATTGATTTTAACCACTCTGCTGAGGAAAAATAATAAAAGGGGAGGTTTGGACATGAATAGAAAAAAAAAGTCAGATTACCTGGAGAAATTTAATGTTTCCTTCTGGGATTTTCATAAAGTTTATTTTGTTTCATACAAAAGCATAAATAAAACTGATCTCAGGCTTAATTACTCTAAAAAATTGGTTTTGGACACTATATAGCTGAATAATACAAAAATATAAACATTTCTAAACAAGCTATATATTTAAATCACAAAAATATTTTCATTTTTAGATTTTCACATCTATTTAGTCTAAACTATGCGTTTAGTTTACTCCAGATGAAGCCAGTTAAAATAAGCAGAGCTGAGAACTTGTGTGCCACAAATTAAGCACAGCAATCAAGTGACAGGAAGCAACTGTGTAAATGGTGTAAGTGGTGTCTGTTACCCATTTTTAAGCAGTGTCTTTTGAGCAGCTAGTACTTTGGCTGAACTCCAAGTAAAGAGTTATTATTTCTTAGCATTTTTTCTAGAATGTGTAAGGGGAAATAAAATTTCAATGGCTACTTCTAGGTCAGAGCAGGAGCGTGACTTTATTTTCTTTTTACAAGTTAACCTATGTTTTCACAACAAATCTTACAAATGGCAGTACTTCAAAGAGGCACAGCACATTCTGCAGCTTCAGCTACATCCCCTCATGCTCATCTCACTTGCACTGTGCAGGCCACCAAGTTATTTTCACATCTAAGTGTTTGTTTTTAACATCTATGTCTGTGGTGAATTAAGCCTCTGTTGTGGCTCCTCAAATAAACACTCTGGTCACAGCGTGGTATCTACACACTGAGCAATGGTGAGATAGGTTCCACAGGCAGAACAGACTCCTAACCCAACATGTAGAAACACATGCAACCTTTGTGTATGTGTACAGTGCTCCACACTTTGGGTATAGATTAAGAACGTAGTTGTCAAAAATATGCCTCCAGTGTAGCTCACAGCCTGTAATTGTAAAATGAACTTATAATATAACCTAAGTATTTTGGAAACCAGATTTCTTCCTGTGTTTCACCTAGTTTCCCTAAGAATCCTGCCTTTTTCAGGGCAACCCCCAGTATCTGTCCAGGCTGGGGGATGAACAGATTGAGAGCATCCCTGCCAAGAAGGACTTGGGGGTGCAGGTGGATGAGAGGCTGGACATGATCTGGCATCGTGTGGCCCAGAAAGCCAAATGTATCCTGGTCTGCATCCAAAGCAGCGTGGCCAGCAGGGCAAGGGGGGGCTCTTTGTGCCTCTACCCTGCTCTGATGAGACCCCATCTGCAGTGCTGCATCCAGCTCTAGGGTCCTCAGCACAGAAAGGACATGGACCTGTTGGAGCAAGTCCAGAGGAAGGCCACCAAGATGATCAGAGGGCTGGAGCACCTCTCCTAGGAGTAAAGGCTGAGGGAGTTGGGATTATTCAGCCTGGAAGAGAGAAGGCTTAAGGGTGACCTAATTGCAGCCTTCCAGTACCTGAAGGGAGCCTACAAAAAAGATATAGTGACAGGACAAGAGCGAATTACTTCAAACTGAAAGAGAGTAGGTTTAGGTTACATGTTAGGAAGATATTCTTTACTGTGAGGGTAATGAGGCACTGGCACAGGTTGTCTAGAGGATGCCCCATCCTTGAAAATGTTCAAGACTAGGTTGGATGAAGCTCTATGCAACGTGGTCTGTGAAAGGTGTCCCTGCCCATGGCAGGTGGTTGGAACTAGGTGATCTTTAAGGTGCCTTCCAACCAAAACCACTCTATGACTCTATTACTCTGATTTTTCTATATCTGATTCCTAAAACAAAGCAAAAAATATCAAGGTCCTGATACAACAAATTATTTCATTATGCACTTAGCTGCTTAACTTTAGAAATGTTAACAGACATGGAGAAGTCAGTCTTTCATTGAAGTAGATCTTACATACATAGAACTTACAACAATCAAATTTATATTTTTCTAGGATTTCGACTGTTGATAAAAATGTTGATGTAATAGTCACAATATGTGTAGGATACATCTCACTTGTCTTCACCTCTGAAAGGTTAAGCATCTGTTGCAAGTTAGATATTAATTTTTTCTCTAGATAATGCAGATGATACCTACAGGTACACATCTTGTATGGTTTGCATTGTCCACAGACACAGATTTATTCCTCTTTGTTGACAGAAGGAATCCATCTGCTTATCTTAGATCAAAAACCTAAGAGTTAGCTGGGCAGTTGGGCAAGGTTATATGAGTATGTCTCTGAACAGCAAATACACATTTTATAGGCTTGCAGGAGTATTATTTGCAAAGAAGTCCCATAGCTATGAATGTGTTGTAGTACTGATGTCTCAGTTATTCTGCTTCTCTCAGCAGCAGAGGTTCTTTATCCTGAATCTTTCCTGTCTCTTTGTCCTGAATCTTTCCTGTCTCTTTGTAAGTATTTTACTATTGAAAGTTGTAGGAGTATCACGCAAGTTGCACAGAAGAACAGAACTGCAAAGAAATGTTGCAGTGGTGATTTGTTCTTACTAGGGCAGTTCTCTCCTCTTCTGCTTTTCCTTTGTTCTTCATCTCCCTGAATTTTAAGGTAGCTAGAGGGTGCACTTGATGCATTTGGCTGTAACTGCGGCCAATCTGAGTTCATCATGATAGAACTATTATTACTGGTGATAATACAGGTTTAATTCAATTCATACTCCAGTCTGATGTAAGTCTTTATTGCAACAATAAGAGAGGAATGGTCAGTATATTCATGCTTGTAATATGCACTTTATCACTCTGTGCCATAGGGACACTTTTCTTTCATGCATGTTTTTAATGTTATTCTTATCCAGAATACTTAATATTTTAATTAATTAAAATACTAATTAATATTAGTATTCTTATCCAGATTACTTAATATAATTTCCTTTACGTAGCTTCCATACAGAAAATTGCATTTTGAAAAAAAACCCAAAAAATACCTCTTAAATTTCAAATGTCAACTTTACTTGTAAGCCTAAAAATTTTAATATTAAGTTTAAGGTTTTCCCCCTTTTTATTTTTCCCCTTTACCAATAGGCAAGAAAGGTTAAGAAAGGAAGACAGAGGAACAACTATCCTTAAACTTCTAATTAAAAGTAAATCATTGAAAGATGAGTTTTCCTCATTTCCCATATTATGCTACTATCATCTGAATGAGAAACATTAGGAAACAGTTGCAAAGCATGAAAAAGCAGAAGAGAACATAAAATTGATTTTTCACGCTGAAGGCAGAACCTGGGCACAAATCACAGTGATATAAACGAGAAATTTTCAATTGCATATGTGTGTATTAGCAAAGAATATTTTCAAAGGAATTTGGACAAATTGCAGTTTAATATTAATCCATGTGACATAACTGCAATTAGTAAAGACAAAACATTCACTAGGAATTTAGAGGCCAACATAAGGTTTGGAATCCAAGCGTAAACTCGTTAGAATCCAACAATTATTTCAGTTAATATTTTATTTGAAGTTCTGGAAAAACTACTACGTAACGCTCTGACACAACTTCTCGGGACTTTTTAAATCATATTCAGAGACAGAAATGCAGAATACTTTTTGTGAAACTTTAAAGCTAAACTATTCAAAATAGATACCTTATGCCTGATAAAACAGATATACTTGGTTGTTTGGGGCTTTTTGTCCTTGTCAAGAGATTAAATATTTTATCATCAGTATGGAAACTTGCAGGACTATTTTTTCCTTAGAAACTATAACAGAAGTTATACATGATAATGATTCTTTTTGTGCTGTTGTGTTCTTTGAAGTCACTAGAATTTAATCATATGCTTCAAGTTAAGCTCATGATAACCTGCAGCTATGTGATAATGGCCTTTTTAATTCAATAATCTTATTAATGACAATATAGATGAGCCACATATGCAGAATATTCAGCTTCTCTCAGGTTTCCCTGAATAGAAATCTGAATTAAGTTTGATTTCTTTTTTCTGGAGTAGTTCCTCACCTTGCACATTTTGTATTGCAATCTGCACCAGAGTGATACTAGACTTACGGTTCTAGGCAAAAGACCTTACTTTTCATGTAGAAGGAATGAACACCAGTCAAATGCTTTAAAATATGACTA
The DNA here is from genome assembly GCA_013397775.1 of Eulacestoma nigropectus. Lineage (NCBI taxonomy): Eukaryota > Metazoa > Chordata > Aves > Passeriformes > Eulacestoma > Eulacestoma nigropectus. The sequence goes on along the minus strand of VZTE01005377.1, from coordinate 9,362 downwards.
TATTACGTGTTAGGATGGGCCTTTTGGTAATAAAGATTAGTGGGGCCACTTGTGATAGGTTATTGCAGCATAGTAGATGTCATGAAGAATGTGCAGTACAGATTCCAGCTTTGTACAGAAAGTAGGAGCAAGTCATGTTTTGCTGCTGACTTTAAAACATAAAACTGACAGATATCAAGGATTACTGTAATTAAATGATGGCTAATTTTTTTAAATACTTCAGTAGAATTGCTATGAAAATTTTATATCATTCATTACACATTATGCAAATAACTGTTAAATTTCTTATCTTGGAACTACATAGTTCAACATTTTATTTTATGTAAGAAAAGAGATTGGCTCCTTCTGGCAATGGTAAAGTAATTACCACTGGCTTAATTTGTACCATGAAGATTTGCAAGGCTCTGTCCTGTGATAGTTGCCATGTTGATTTACCACTGTTAAATTGTAATTATTGCTTTGGAAAACCATATGTTTGGGGACATTAACAGTGACAGTAGAATCTTCTCAAAATGCTAGTTGCCTAGCTACAACTAGATGGAGCAAACTATTAGTAAAACTATAAAAACATTTGTTTTTCAAAGAGTAAACTTAAATGACATAACAACTGTGTTGTGACTGTTACTGCTGGTTTTTCTGTAGTTACTAATAAGCTGTCAAGAGAAGTGTTACAAAACTCAACTGGAGTTGTAAGAAGTCACTGTCAGGGAAAAGAGACTTCCAGGAAATCTTTGATCTTAATCCGACTTTGTGGTAGTAGTTGCTCAAATTTCTCTTTTCCCAGAGAATAAAAATTCAGCAGATAATACAAGCTTGTTTTCAGGACAAAAAATGAGAAAGATGTTATCAATTTATGGCAAGAGATTTTTCTTTAAATTTTATTTGAAATTGAAATATTGAAAACTGATGTTATAATCCCTTTCAAAATTAGGTCATCTCTTATTTGAAAATTTCCTCTGGTTTGTTCTTTTAATATTAAAAAACCCAAATGAATCTTACCTAAATATTTTTTAATTAATTAAATCTTACCCGTTGATAGAAAGATATTTTTCCCTCTCATATGGCTCATCCTACATTCAAGAAGTTTGCATGGCAAACTGAACTTTAATCTTTAGATTTAAATTGCCTACAAATAACTTTTTTTCCCTACAGGTCAATGCACAAATACGAAAGAAGTGTCACTGACAGACAGTCTGTAAGTTCTGATCTACGACATTCTTGCTAGGAGTGACTTTCTATCTCACGCTGGATTTTAGTGAAAGGCCAATAACTATTGAATTAATGTGAGGAGACTGAATTGATGCTTGCAGCCTCAATGCTTTTAGCATAAATAATATGCAAATGTTTGATTAATCAGGCTTTGCTGTTTCTGTTGTCAATGAATTGTTCAAGCCAAACATCCAGTTTCAAATTTTAGTTTTAATGATCTCTTCTTTGTAACATTATTATTAAACTGTAATGAAAATTAAAGTGAGACAAGGCAATATTTTAAATGAGGCCAGTTAATAAAACCTGCAGTCTGCCTTTATAAAGCCTTATAGAGCTTGCTTATAACTTGAACACTAGCAGTTCATTCCTTCTTCATGTATGACTGAGTGCTAATTTCTTTAATCAGACCAATTTCAAGGTATGAAAACAATTTAATATTGATTCCTTATTATACCATTAGTCTCAAACTCTACAGCTGTACACCAGTGAAATTCTAGGAAGCTGAGATACAGGAACATTCAAATATTTATCAATGGTATAACAATTTCATGATCATGTACCTTTTTTCTTTAGCCATTTAATTTTAAACATGATTTGTGGGTCATTTCTCAGAAATGTTTCTTCCCCTCTCTTCTGCAAAACTCCAAATATGATTTTCCCCATGTCTTCTGCTATGTTAGGTGTACAGCATAGCCTAATATTAGGAATAGTATTTCCAGTATTCTGATGTTTCCCTTTCGGGAATGATTATAGCACTTGAGTTTTTGAGCGGAGAATGATACCATGTTCGTTAGAAGGATCATGCACATATTTCTGCTTTAATTCAGCAGATTTAGTTTTCAAGTTCAAAATGTCAGAAACTTGCCTCAGGGTCCAATAGCTTCTATATCTAAATAATCTTTGCTTATAAGATATAAGAGTTTAATCATTAAGAATACCTCATATGAGCAAATGCTTCTGTATTAAGCAGCAGGCTTGAATCTTTTCCATAGTTTGAATAGCATAGTCCCTACAAAAGAAACCAAAACTGTACGCATAAACAAAAGAGGAAGCAGTGGTAAATTTTTCTCATTTCTTCTCACATGAATGTCCTTATCAAAGCTTCATTCTCTTAAATGCACCTTCTAGAAATACTCTTCACAACCAATGAAAGTTTATATGCCTTTTGTTGAGAAAACAGAAATATTACAAAAACACTTTGATATACAGACCTCTGTGGAAGAAAGAGTAGCTGAACAAAGCTGATAGCAGAAGCACTGTTATTTCCATTTATAGTTTGACAGTTGTCCATCAGATCAGTGACGAGGGTGTCTAGGAGTCTATTTAACTTCTTCTGTGCTGCCAAGTGATAGAATCTTATTTTAGTCTGAGCTTAATGATGACATTGATCAAAATGTAAATACATGTAGATTTATCAGGACATGATGATTATGCTGATAAAGACCTGACAATTGGAACTTCCAGAGTAAATGTTCTGAAATGATAAATGTTTATTTCCCAGTCTAAGGAAATGGATTCAATATTGCAGTTAATGTTTCATACAGCCCAGTTTCATTAGGCACAACTCAGCTAATGACATCATGAATTTGTTCATTTTATCAAATTGCATTAATTAGGGAAATGTATCAAAAGCTGTGAATAAATTTGCTTTTCCTTAGAATAACAAAAAAGGGGGTAATTGAATTAATTTGTCCCTTTAACCCGCTATTAAGTTGGAGCATGATGATGCTTTCTCAACTTTATGGCATTTGTGTTTAACATGATTCTCACTAACCACTTTGATTATGGGGGTTTAAAGCAGGAACACTTTCAAGATGGACCAATGCCAGCTCATTCCTTTCCAATCATATTAAATGCCATCACTCTAGGGATACAGGCTTTTGACAAAGGCCTGTGTAACCATTATTCTTTCAAATGTTATAAGAAGCAATCAACAAGGTCTTGCCATGGTTCCTTAAATTATTCATGCCCAAGCCATTGAATCAAACTACAATGTTTACTGCAAAATTGTTGTCCTCTGAGTTCTGATTGTGATCATGTGGCCCTGCAGGTGAATTGGATTTGCAAGGCCAGGTTTTGATAGCAGGGATGCTACAAGGCTGGCCTCTGTAAGATGCTGCTGGAAGCTTGTCCAACAGAGCCAATGCCAGGCAGCTCCAAGATGGACCTGCCAGTGGCCAAAGCTGGGCCAGTCAGTGACAGTCGTAGAGCCTCTGGGAGAACATAGTTAAGAAGGGGGGAAAAACCCTGTGCAACTGCAGCCAGAGAGAGGAGCGAGCCTATGTTAGAGGAATAATTCTGCGAGCACCAGATGAAGAAGGAGGGGAAGGAGAGCAGGAATTCTGCTTGGTGAAGACCATGGTGAGGGCATGCTGTCCCTCTGCACCCTATGGAGGTCCACTGGGGAGCAAAGATCCACCTGCAGCCAGTGAAGGACCCCATCCTGGAGCAGGCTGCTGGCAGGACCTGTGGTGACATGGAGAGAGGAGCCCATATGTTGGATCAGATTTACTGGCAGGACTTATGACCCCATGGGGAACCCACAACGGAGCAGGCTGATCCTGAAGTACTGCACCTTGTGGAAGTGACCTGCACTGGAGAAGTTTATGAAGAGCTGTAGCCCATGGGAAGGGTGCATGATGGAGAACTTGATGAAGGACTGTCTCCCATGGAAGGGACTCCACACTGGAGCAGGAAAAGAGTGCAAAGGTTCCTTCACCTGAGGAGGAAGGAGAGGTAGAAGCATGTGATGAACTGACCACAGCCCCCGTTCCCCGTCTCTCTGTGTCATTGGGGGAAAAAAGGTAAAAAATTCTGTGGTAACTTTAAGCATGGGAAGAAGAGAGGGATGGGGGAAGGTGCTTGAAGATTTGGGTTTATTTCTCATTATCCTGTTCTGCTAAAAATTGGTAATACATTAATCTTTCTCTATCTGTCCTGTCCAATCAAGGAGGGGGAGGGATAGACCAACTTTGGTGGGCACCTGGCATGATATGTATGATTCATAGTGATGTCTTTGAGCTCTTAAAAACATTATTGTGATGTTTTTAACTATAGTAACAGATTCTACAAACAGCTGAAAATCACATCATTTGCATGTAGTTATGGATATTAGGTATGCTGGAAAGGGACAGGTGGCTTTAATTATGCAGAAGGACTAGGTCTTTCTAGTTTTAACCTTATGTTGTCCAGGATTCCTAGAAATTCTAAGTATATATCACATTAAAAATCAGCTTTAAAATCATGCTAAGAAACAGCTGCTATTTTAATTTTCTGTGTTCTGTGTCAAAGATCTCTCTTTTGAGGGAATGGCTTCCAGCGGGTTAATGGTAAAGATATTGCACTGAAGATACAAAAAAATGAATACTACATAATAATTCCTGCCATTGAATGATCACTTTTATTTCATTAAAAACAAAGTATTGGTACCTTCTTCAAATACCAGCATTTTCAAGAAATCTTTACCTAACTGAAATATTGGTCCATATCTGAACTAGAAAACAAAGTTTTCTGTGGTGTGTTCTCCAAGTGACCTTTGAAATAGGCATACCTATCTATGTACAGCACAAACACAAAGGCATCTGACCCAGGGCTGATAACGATAACCAGAACCAGAAGCAGTGGCTGCATGGTGCCAAGCTCCATGAGCTGTCTGGATTTGAGTCTGCTTGGGTCTGACTGCAGGCTAAGCCACATTCGTGCAGCAGTGCATTCAAGCTAATAAAGATAGCTGCAAAGAGGGGCTTGTTAGGTCACCCATAGAGCTGATCTGCACCATGTGGATTTACTGAATTGCATCTCTGCTAGCTCAGGGATCTATACACCATACTCTAAGCACGACAGACGCAGGCTGATAAATAGGCTATTCCATCTGGAGACACTGGGTGAACATGTAGAATTAACTTGGTTTTGTAAATTCTTCAGCTGACGAGAGCAAACACACACTCCAGTGATCTGGGAAAAAGCCTGTGCCATGGTAAATGTGAAAGGACTGCTGACAGCCAAAAGGAATCCACAGTGACAGTCTCTTATGGAAATTTCTGTTGTTTCTGGAGCGTTAGATAGGTCATAGATTAAGCACCTGCTGCAAGTAAAGTTATATATATATATCCAGGACACTTCTTGTATGCCCAGGAAACTCTTCCAGAGACATGGTGGTAACTACTGTTAAACCAGCTGTACTGGTGGAGATGAGTGGAGGCTCCTTTTCTGAGTGAACAAGCGAGATTTAATTCTAGAGTAGGAAGTTTTAAAAGTACAGACAGAAGAAGAAGGCTTAGATTCACATGTTTCTGAATAACGTATACAAGACCTAAAAATCAGTGCTTTCCTTTTCTTACAGTGGTGATCACAGGAACATCATAATTCCTAGGAAAATCTGTCATAAATGAAAAAATTGCTTCAGGGCTTCAAAAACTCCTTTACAGAAGACAAGCAAACAACTCCCCCCCTCCTCCCCCATGCTCTTTTTAAGCTTTTTCTTTAGCCAGAGCTAATCATTGAAGTTAGTTACTAACAGCTTTACAAGTTACTGAGTTGTAGCAGGCCATTATCAGTATGAAAAGCTTGTCGAGTTCTGACACTTCTTAAAGGACAGATAGCACATATGACTTCTGATACACTGTAATGTCAGCCTATTTCTCCAAACCACTTAAAAGCAGAAGGAGAACTAAATGTTTTAGAACATGCACATGGGTGCATGTACTGCTAGGGATTTTTCTTTAATGGTATTTGCATTTTTATGATTTTAATGGAAAGTATTCAAATTCCCACAACCACTGTAATATTTGTAAAAGGTGTATTTTCTGGTAGCTTGATTCTTTTTCCAAAATAGATGATGTGTCACCCACGAACTTGCCTGTCAACCCGAGATTAGCCATAAGCTCGTGCCTACTATCTTTTTTAGCAACTGCTCTAATTTGTGGTTAAAATAGAGCATATTTTCTACATAGTCATTCTACTTACATCACCTTCAGACAATTTTTTTCGGTGTTAATTATCCTTACTGTGAAAAAGTTGCATTTTATTTTCATTTTTACTTCATATGACTGTTATGACACCCCAGAAGGCAAGAGTAACCCAGGTTTTTGCTTAATAGATCTCGGGGCAGATTAAAGTGAAACAACACTGAATGATCAGTGTTTATAAATATACGCATCAAGTTATTTTAGAAGAATTTGAGTGCAATGTAAAGCAGGTATGTAGCCTTCAGTTATTATTATCTATAGTAAAATAACAATATAAAAACATAAAAATATGACTCAATAAAACATATAAAGGAAAAGAAAGGAAGAAAGAGAAAGGGCAAGAGTAGAAAAGATATATAACCACTACCCACAGGTCTACAACAAGTCTTGCTTGTTGTAGCTTAGATGTCTATTGGTGGAAACCATGATCCTCTCTTGATCCATCAGGAGTAGAGGAAAAAGCCCACCAAATGCAACCTTCAGTGGGTCAATATATGCTTAGGTTCAGGTGAGAATGCCCAGGTACCTCCACTAGGGACAAAGGGAGTTTTACACTGTCATTTGATCACATGCATCTGGAAGGCCTTAGAAATTAGTCTGGGGGCACTCTGGGGGTCTTTGTTTATGACACCTTCTAAAACATGACAGCTGCCTCTCAAGCCAGCACAGGTGAGCGAGTTATGCCCTATCAGAAAGGATGAATTACTCTCAAGACCTTCCGTGAGGGAAGGGGAATTTTCAGCTGAGTGAATTGACCTTGAGATTAGATCAGAATGGTCAGAGCATGGTGCTAAAAACACCAAGGTTGCGGGCTCAATCCCTGTATGGGGCATTCACTTAGAGTTGGACTTGATGATCCTTGTAAGTCCCTTCCAGCTCAGAATATTCTGTGATTCTTAGCTGTGAAGGGAGGACACTGGTATGATACAAACCAACCCGTCTCCACAGGGTTTGCCTCTTATCAGCCTCAAAGCCCATCTTGTATCCTCCCCCTCTGTCTTATACAGACCAGAGATTTGCCATTGCACACCCAAAAACTCAACATCTCTCCTCGAGGGATGCAAACCTAGCCTCATCAAACTGCTCTGGCGCCTCCACAAATGGGTAAGTGTTCTGAGTCATTAATTGTTAATAGCCCAGTCCCTCACAATGACTTCTGTGAAATTTAATTAAACAAAGATATATAAAAGTAGCAGCAATAATTTCTAGCCCTAGAGAGAACTTTAGTAAGAAAAACTTGTTATATCTCTGTGGTCCAATTATCACTCTGTCTGAACCACTATGAATTTTTCATGAGAGAGGACCACATGAATTCTCAGTTTCCATGCTCTTTTTAGTAGAGAGAATTCTTCAGAAAGCATGCAAATTTTTGAAAAATATTCTGGAAATACCAGGGAGGAAAACAAGCTGGATTGCAGACTATTTAAAGCAGTCAGAAAAACGTGGCCAGAAAAACACCCCCAACAACAAAACAGAAAACAAATGGAACAGAAAAAAAATCTGATGTCCTAAACATGCATAAACCATAATATCCTGTTATTGTGCCAGAGCTAATTTTGTTACCATGATGCAGACAGCTCTGTCAAATGCTTTTGTGAAGTGTTATGAGATCTGCCAAGAAGATCCATTATCCCTGAAACTATACCAGTTGATATCAGTTGTAATTGTCATATTTCTTCATGTCAGAAATATATATGATTTTAATAAGAATTGTGTGATACAGGGTTGTGTGATATAGAGCTGTACGTTAAGTTATGCAATTAATTATGCTCTTAACCCTGGGAAACAGTACCATCAGTTTCCATTGATGTTGCTCATGCCTTGAATTCCTAGACAGCAAGGCACAAGAGACAATGAAAAACTTTAACATTGTGGCGAATTTTCTTTTTTTCTAGATGTAACCATATTTGAGCAGAAAAGGTTTTCACCTTGCACCTGACATTCAAAACCCCACAGTGCTGATTCAAACTTTTATAAAAGAGCATCTTCAAGTAGAGATACTTCTAGTTACATTTTATCTGCCATGGGATAAACATAAAATGACAAAAAGAAAGAGATAATATATCCCGTAAATATTCAGGTATTTATTATTCATACGACTGCAAACAACTAGGTTAATAAAGGAATAGTGGAGGCAAGGATAGGAAAACGTCTTCCTAGTGATTTAAAATCAGAACTCTAAATCAGGTGCCACCCAGCTGAGCACTCAGTTTTTTATCACCTAGATTTCTATTAGCAAAATGCCATTGCTGAGCAGTGCCACCAAAGTCCAGGCAGCCTTCAACCAATATCTGTCGCACACAGCCTTTCACACGAAGGAGAATAGTTTTACCATTCTTTTGATAAAATTCTTGGCATTTCCTTATTTTCTTCTTGTTTTTTTTTGCCTAGTTTCCATCCAGAGTTGCACACTCTAGGCAAAAATAAAGGGTAAGAACTGGTATTAAACCTGCCTCTCTCGGTTCATTTCTTGAACTTAGTTCTTTGCTTCTCCCAGACAGCTAGCGACAGGACAAGAGGAAATAGTGTCAAGTTGCACCAGGGGAGGTTCAGGCTGGATATGAGGAAAACTTTCTTCACTGAAAAGGAGGTTAAGCATTAGAACATGCTGCCCGGGGAAGTGGTGAAGTCACCATCCCCAGAAATGTTCAAAACACTAGTAGGAGTGGCACTTCATGATATGGTTTAGTGGGCATGGTGGCGTTCGGTCAAATATTGGACTTGATGATCTGGAGGTCTTTTCCAACCTTAACGATTCTGTGGTTTGCTCACTGTCAGAATACTCAATACACTTGGACCAGCTGTACTCATCCTTATGTTTTAGGGATTCCTTTTTTCACGCGTAAATGACTAGAGGCTGCAGAAGACAGTCAAATTCAGTGGTGCTTCATCCCACGCGAGTTGATGGTGATAACCACTCAGGCTTTTCATTGCTTATTCATTCAAATACTACTACTTATCTGTAGGAAGTGGAACATCTTCTACTCAGGAGTCTAAGAGCCACCCCTCACCAAAAGTACAGCAATTATGTCACTCTTCCATGAGATATGAAAGCATCCACTTTCATATGAAACTAGACAAAGGAGGACGCCAGGACTTTCATATTCTTGATGTATGATCTGGTCTTGGGGTAAGTGATAACTCAGTGCAGTTGACGGAGATGAATAACTGTTGGGGTGTGCTCTG
>VZTE01005376.1:28406-48408 GCA_013397775.1 Eulacestoma nigropectus | reverse complement strand
TTTTTCGTGTCCGAGTGTGACATGTGTAGGTTTTGATATTTTAATTGCAGGTTAAAAAAAGTGCAGAAATGTCTGTAAAATTAATAAAACCATCAGTAATAGACTATTAATGGACCTTTTTAGACAAGAATGGACATTTTAACAGGTATTTTTGCATCAGTAGTAAAGTTTCTCGAATCATGACCAATACAAAGCAATATATCTTTGATCTAACTTTCATAGACTAAATCAGTAACCACAAAACCATTCTCAGTTTTCAAGGAAGATTTTAACTGAAAAAAAAAAGAAAATCACTAAAACCTTCTTTCAGAGAAAAGTTTATCTTCTCTACTGTGATTAATAATTAGTTCACTGCCATTACCCTCTGGTAAGCATGAGTTAAAATATATACTCCATATTATTTAGAGTTAACCCACTTCAATGTAAGTGTATTGGCATGAATTTTTATTGCTATCCAATGTTTATTAGATCAAACATCAGTTAAGAGTCCATGATCATAAATTAATCTCTTTACAATTCAGTGTTAGGGATGGTCTAGGCACTGAGTATATATATGTATTAATGTGTATATATATGTATATATATCCCAATAAATCTGAACATTCTAAAATTTCCTAGACTCAGAATAAATTATTTGATCAACATATTAATACTGGAACTTGGTCAAATGTGGCTTTGCACTCAGGGATCAGATGTGCATATGCACACAAAGTTTTGGATATAAGGACTTAATGTTATATCCTATTATGAGATTATCAATAGGCTGTGATTTAATTATGGGCTAGTCATGAAGGCAATGACTTGTATGTGTAACCTTAATTTTGCCATTTTATGTCTTCTGAATGTAAAGCTATACAGGCATATTGCTTTTTTCTTTGCATATTGTTTTAATAACATATGTAAATAGGAAAAAATGTAAGTGTTTGATGCATTAATTATTTTCAGCTTGCAAATTGTCCAATTTTTCATCATCCAAAATGCATAAGAAATATGAAAATATTTAGTAAATAGAGCCATTAACTTAACAGAAAACAAATCTTTATCACACCATGGAGCTCATAAAGTTCTCAGTATGCAGAATTCCTCTGTTAACACTGATGCGTTTTAGACTACTAATACATCTGATAGAGCAGGGATTTTAGACAATCACAGCAGCTGAATCAAAAGTATTTTACAATTACATTGGTTAAGTCTTTTCCTTATATATTCATCAGCATATTTTTCTTTTCTTTTACTTTAAAAAATAATTTATAAAAAAAGGAATGTTTTTGCCTTGCTCAGCAAAACATGAAATTCCTCATACTTCTGAAAAGCTTCCTGCAGTTACAGGTAAAAATGTATTCTGATTTTTAAAAATATATGAGCTACTCTAAAAATGTAATTTTATAATTATCCAATTGGATAAAGGTAAAGAAAAAAGGTAACAATATAGCCTAATGTAGATCTAGATGTCACCCATATAAAATGCTCAATTAAAAGCACAGTTAATAAATATGAAAGTAAACCACACTGGGAAAATATAAACCATGTGTGGTCGATGTTTTGAAAGTGTGACACAGCCTCTCCCTCAGTAGCCACATATCTGTTATTGTTAGCTAAAGGGCTGAAAATAATCTGTATGTATGCACTGACTGAGTTGAGTTGACCCTAACCAACAGCCAAACATCCATGCATGTTCTCCCTCCCTCCCTCCCTTGTCCTGCAGGTTGAGAAAAAAATGTATAGGGAAGGCAAAAAGACTCATGGATTGGGGTAAAATTTAACAGCAAAGACTGTGTGCAGAAGTAAAGCAAAACAAGGAAATCCTCCATCACTTCCCAATAGCAGGCAGATGAGTCACTTCCTGGAAAGCAGGGCCACAACAAAGATAACAGTTTTTCGGGAGCACAAACACTGTAACCATGAATGTCCTCTTCCTCCTTCTTTCCCTGAGCTTTTATTGCCGACCTTGATGTCATGTAGTATGGAACATCCCTTTGGTCAATTTGAGTCAGTTATCCTGCAGACACTTCCTCCCAACCTGTAGTCAGACCTCAGCCTACTTGCTGAAAAGAGTGGTGGTGATGGAGAGCCAGAGCTGTGCAAGCACTCTTCAGAAATGGCCTAAGCACTGAGGTATTACCACCACTAACTTAACCACAGATACAAAGCACAGCACCACAAGGGCTGCTATAAAAAAAATCAAATGCATTCCAGACAGACCCAGTACGCTTGTGAGTGAGGTGGGAGAGGGCAGAAACAGAAACACTTTTCCCTACATGCTTCAAGTCAATGTTCTATGTCATTTCAAGAGAGTTTAGCTAAGAAGGATGGATCTTTTGATTAATCTTTGTCTATTTTGATCATCTTTGTCTATTTAATCTCAGCTAATAAGCACAGCTACTAAGCAAATTACTTACACAGGGCTCTAGCTACTTCAATCTGTCAGTCAGCATTGGTTATCAAGTGGGTAATGCTGAGTACAACATGTTCCAGTCATGGCCTAGCACCCCAAATGTAAAGAATGATGAAGTAGCTGGCTTCATGTTTTTACTAGGCAGATACAGAGAATGTCAGCAAAATGTTTTATATAGGCATCTCCAATTACCTGAAAAAAAGTAAACCATCGATTTCCATGATAAATAAAAAACTATAATATGCTTAAGAGTCAAGAAATCTGAGTTCTGATTATACTGATGTTAACTTTCTAAGACGGATTTTCTGTATTATTGGTCAAAGCATTCAATTCTGTCAGAATTTAGATTATTGGAATACCTCATGAAATATTTAATCTCATGGTAAGAAAATTATTATTTGTCGAAGTCAAAGTTATAATTATCCAAGGTAAACATTTTTATATTATACCAATATTTTTTGTCATAATATTAAAATTTGGCTGCTTTGGATAAATATTTTATATATACATTATACGTTAGATATATATTATACATGCCATATATAATAAGATATAGGTTACTTACTAATATATAAATTCAACACAACTCAACTATAATTCATTATGTATCTATAAATTAAATATATATATGACTTGTGCTTGAGAAGATTATCACTGAATTCAGTCAGTCTTGCTTTCCAAGGACTTTATACCTCCTAAGGTATCCTGCAAAGAAAATAAATAAGTATCAGAACTTATCTTTACATATGTATATATTTGAGAACTTATCTATATACTGAACAGTATCAAGTTACTTTCAGGACTTGAATAGTTCTGAAATACCCAACCATTTTTCTCTTTTTCCATTTGCACACAAGTATCTAAGTTTTATCACATTTTTATATTTGCAATTTTTTAAATCTTTGTCTGTATTTTGGGTTTTATTTCATTTTTTTATTAGTATTTAAATGTAAAATGAAAATAGTTATGTACTAAAAGATGACAGAAAATCTCCAGTAAATTATTTGTTTCCATATTTTTATATTAGACTGTAGAAATAATGTTTTGTCATTTTAGATGTAAATAGGATATATCTGTAAAAGAGATTAGAAACCTCTTAGACTGTATGTTTCAATGAGGGAAAAAAAGAAGAAAAGCTGTAATAAACAAATAAATTTATTTTATAATTTATACAATTATTGTGAATTCTGTAACAGGAATAGAGGAAAATAGAAGAGGAATGTAGTTTTCCTCAGTGATTACTAGGAATAATCCCAGATAATGGTACACACTTGGGGGCAAACTGGGTGGAAAGCAAATTCTCTCAGAAAGACCTCTGGGTCCTAGTGGACACAAAATTTGACATGAGCCAGCAATATAGCCTTGCAGAAAAGCATTATCATGAAAGCAGTGCCAACACCTCAAGGAAGGTGATACTTGCCCTTTTTTCAGCATGGTGAGGCCATATCTAGAGTACTATGTCCAGTTTCAGGCTGCACATTAAAGGAAATGTATAGACTTCCTGGAACAAGCCCAGCACAAGGCCAGAAAGATGATGACAGGACTGGACTACCTCACATATGAGGAAAGGCTGAGAGAGCTGGGATTGTTTAGCCTGGAGAAGGCTCAGGGGGAATCTCATCAATGTATGCCTATATCTGCAGGGAGGATGTAAATCATATGAAGCCAGACCCATTTCAGTATCACAGTGGCAGGACAAGAAGCAATGGACACCAACTGAAAGACTGGAAGTCCAGTCTGAACATCAGGGAACGGGTTTTTTTACCATTAGAGTGACTGACCACTGAAAAAGGTTTCTGAGGGAGGTTGTAATGTCTCCATGTTTGGGGATGTTTGAGCTCTCTGGACAGTCTGCTATAGCTGACTTTGCTTAAACTAGGTAGTAGACCAGATGACATTCAAAGGTCCCTTCAGGTGTAAGTGATTTTGTGATTCTGTGAAATAATTCTGTTGAACATGGTTTGTGAGGTTACGTGAATAATTTCAATCAAATTAAATCAGTACGCTACTTTCAGTACACAAAATATTCCTGTTTTCTTTATTTCTCATTGAAATTATTATGCTAATAAAAAATGTGTTAATGGGAAGTAATTTAAAATGGAATTTCAGTTAACAGAAAAGGTAAAAATATCTTGTGCTTTGGTCCTTTAAAGTCTGAGCCATAAAGCCATTAATTGAAATATATATTAAATCACTTTAGAAAAGAAATGTATTTCCAGTTGTGTAGTAAAGTAATATTTTCAAAGCTACAATTTATAAATAAGACTATTTTCTTCAGAAATTATGTTTCTTTCTGAAGGAATGGTTGTAAACTCTTACTGCCCTGCTTTTCCTCATCGTTTTTCTAAGATACAGAACTTCTGAACTGGTAATGCATTTTTACAGTAAGTGGCCTTGAGACGTGAGAAAAATGGGATATGTTAAGTGACTGCTCATTACATCACCTTTACAAGCAGCTTGTAACAGAGCTTTTGAAGAAGCGAATTACACTAATCTCAATGAAAATAACAGGAGAAGAAGAATAGTAGCACCACATATCAGTAAGCTAGCATCATTTTCAAGTGATACCATATGTGAAGAATGCAAAAACTGATATACAGTATTTTCTTCAAGCAGCAGGTATCTCAGTTGTATTTTCCCTTCTTGCTTATATAAATAATCTTTATTTTGCTGTAATAGTTGTGATTATAATGTAATTTTATAGTGATTGGTTAGGATACACATAATTTTCCATATTATCAAGCAATAGTGTGAAACTCGCCTTGTAAAGATGCAAAAATATAAATGGGCACCCATGTCAGAAGTCTATTGAATTGAGTGTGGAACATAAAGAACTCTCCAGAGAATCAAAAGTTCCTAATTCAGCAAAATCATTGAAAAGAGCCAGGTATGACGTGGAAGAAAAGTTCCATTAAACACAGGAATTTTAATCCATTACTGAATGTGTGTCTGAGAAACGTGCAAGAATTTATGAAATACTCTAAGACAAATCCAAGAACCGTGACAAAACTATTACTGAATAAGATTGAAATCTTAGCCAAAGAGGTGTATTCTCCAACAGATATTTTCATCAGATAATTATAATCTAAAAATCAAATAGTAATAAATAGATATTGAAGAATATTCCAAGATATAGAAAAATGTACAGATAATGACAAATAGAAAAAATAGTATTACAAGTGAGGTAAGTAGTATTTACTGGGCTTATTGATTTACTAATTATAGAAGATAATATTTTGTATTTTTAACAGTATTTAATTTATACATTATAATGTGCAAACGTAGTTCTTTAGACATTTTTATAAATTAAGAAATGGCATGCAATAGATAATTCTGTATTGAAACTTCCCCATAGGGTTCTAATAATTTTATTAAATACTAGCTATATTTTTTCTTATTGTGAAGGTTTCCCTCACATAAATAAGGTTGCATTTAAATTATAAAACAGATTTTATGTGTAAAAAATATATACTGCACTGAAGACTAATTCAGAATCAGGATAAACTTTTCTTTCACAGCCAAATCCTTCATATATTAGGTCTAGCATACTAGGAGCTTGTCCTCTGTTGTAGATACAATATTTAAGGTTTTGTCTACAATCCAACCAAATGGAATTCCTTTTAGTGATGGAGCTAAATTATTAATTCTAACTCACCAGTTCTCAATATTTTGCAAGGTTAAATCTAATTTTTTAAAATAAAATTCCATATTCTTATTTGGAATTTAATTTTTTTATTTAAAAACATTTTTACTGACTGCAACACTATTTTTAAAAACTTCGTATGACACCTGAAATCTTGTTTATAGGTGGTCTTTAGATCCCTATCACAATAGAGTATTAATAAAATTCTTAAAATTAGATTAGACTGGAAAGTTTAGTTCTATCTTCATGTTTCCATTTATCAGCAAGTATTGAAACATTAGCCACAATGAACTTTTCAATGCTTGTCATAAAATAGATATTTTCCCTCACTGGATATTTGGTGAAGGGTAAAAAGTAATGACTGTATTTCTCCTACTCTGCCTGAAAAATAGCTAGTTTACTCTAGCAGATAACTGAATATTAAAATCAATTAGTCATGGAGATGAAAGTATTATATTCCTTGCCCAATCTCAGATATTCCAGACTTGAATGATAATTTTAAAAGACCAACACAACTCTAATAATTGGTTTTTGTACACATAAAAACACATGCTGAGATCAGCTTTCTCAGGGAATCTCATAGAGGTGGCAGGAAAAAACCAATATATTTTTCACCTCTCTTTCTTTCTTCGTTTCTTACAGATTCATGCAGCTAACCAGACAGTTTAGCTCATTTCTACCTAACACAGACACCGATTCCCCCTCCCACCTTCCACCCTGAGAAATGCTATATACAGCATAGTATATGGTATGTAGTGTATATATCATAAATAATGTATAGTATATAATAAATTATATAGAGTATTATGTATTCCCCTTTGGAGAGCAATGTGGTGACTGGTTATTTTCCATATGAAATATGAGGTGAATTATTTTTCTTGTGTGTTCTAAAGGTGGCAGTGTGTCTCCTACCTTGAGATTTAATACATAAATGAGATACATGGTGTGTGTATTGGGTTTGCATGGCCAAGCTTTGATAGAGGGGGGCTATGGGGGTGGCTTCTGTGAGGAGCTGCTGGAAGCTTCCTCCATGTCTCTCTAGCAGAACCAGTCCCTAGAGGTTCCAAAGATGGATGTGCTGCTGCACAAGGCTGGGTCAATTAGGAATGATGGCAACACCTCTGTGATAACTTATTTAAGAAAGAGAAAAAGTCATTATGCAGATGTAATTGTGGCCACAGAACAGCGGAGTGAGGACATGTGAGAGGAACAACTCTGCAGACACCAAGGTCAGCGCAGGAGTGGGGGGGCAGAAGTCTCTTCAGGCACTGGAGCTGAGATTCCCCTGCAGCCCCTGGTGCAGACCATGGTGAGGCAGCTGTGCCCCTGCAGCCCATGGAGGTCTGAGATCCACCTGCAGCCTGTGGAGGAGACCCACACTGTAGCCTGAGTGAAGGCTGTGACGCTGTGGGAGGCCTGTCTAGAGAGGAGCCCATGCTGGAGCAGCCTGTCCTTGAAGGACTGCACCCTTGGAACCCACTCTGCAGCAATTTGGGGAGGACTGTTGCCCATGGGAGGAATTCGTGTTGGAGAAGTACTGACCCTTCGACCGGGGCTAGCTGCCCCCAGACCCCTATGTCAGGGCCAGGCAGTCGACCCAGGATTCAGCCTGCAGCCACGAACTCTGCCGCTTCGGTCGGCAGCCGCCGCTGCTGGGGCTTCGTGCAAGCGGGTAGCTGCACGCGCTCCTCAGGGCAGAGGAGGAGGTGGTGAAAGCCCGAAGACCCCGGAGACGAAGAACGAACGAGGAGGGGTATCCTTCCTTGGACCACAGCAGGTTTTATTACCCGGATCCGGGCGGAAGAGATAACTCCCGGAGAGGGCTCGCGCCGAGGGTTTTAAGGTGAGGAAAACCGGGTGGAGTTTAGGGCGAGAATCAATAGGAGAGGGGGAACTGGGAGGAACCAGGGTACAATCAACCAACGGGGTGATAACAAGGGGGAGACAGTCAGCATGCACCTATGGGGTGCCGAGCAGCTTGGAGGGTTCTGGAAGAAGAGGCATGGCTAGCTTTGGGGGGGCGCGAGGCTTAAACTTGGGAACTGCCCAGAGACCCACCCTCCGATTCTGATTTGTCAATCCAAGGGGAGAGCCCTGTCCAGATTGACAAGAGGGGGTCTCTGGAGCGACCAGGAGGATGCTATGCCAGAGCACACCCCAACAAAGTACATGGAGAACTGTCCCCTGTGAGAGGGACCTCATGCTGGAGCAGGGTAAGGACTCCTCTCCCTGAACAGCAGCAAAAACTTTTGATGAACTGACCATAAGCCCCATTGCCTGTCTGCCTGCACCACTGGGGGAGAGGACGTAGAGCTGTGAAGGATGGTGAGCTGGGATGAAGGCAGTTTTAAGGTTTTATTTTACTTCTCATTATCCTGCTCCCATTTTGTTAGCAATAAATTCAAATAATATCTCTAATTTAAGCCTGTTTTGCCCATGACGGTATTTGATGAGTGATCTCTCTGGGTCTTTATCTCAACTCATGAACCCTTCATTATATTTTCTTTCTCCTATCCAGCTCTGGAAGGAGAGTAAGAGAGTGATTTTGTGGGTGCCTGGTATCCAGCCAGGGTCAGACCACTACAGGTGTGTCAGCATAAGAAAAAGATACCTTGAAGCCAAAGAGAGAATGTATTTGGTATTCTGATTGACTCAGGGGCTTGGGCACTGAGAGAGATTAAAATGTGCTGAAGTCTTCCACTATGAAATGAAAGGACTCCTAAGCGTGTATCATTACAGTGAGCTGTCTTGATTCTTGGTTATTAGTTTGATCTTGTAAGTGAGAAAATTTAGTCAATGTATGTTATTCTAAACTGAAAATCTGCAATATTTGTTGTTTGTTCTGAGTTTCAGTCACTATATATATACTGACTATATACAGATATGACTGTTTATATACTTTGTCTACCTTTGCACATGGATATTGTTCTGTAGTCCCAACATGGAGAATGAACTGATTGGAATGTAGTCTCTCTGTCTCCCATTTCCCTCTGGGGTATTTATATATATATTTTTTTTTAAATTACTTTGTGTTCTCAAGTATTTATTAGAAACGTTAAAATAATAATAGCAGTGCAGTTAAAATGAACACAAAAAGGAATCATCCATTGCTTCTGGATCCATTATTTCAAAAAGCAGTCAATCCAATATTACATTTGCCACAGCCACTGCAGAAGTCTTCTTTTTTCCTCTGTCTCAGCAACAGATGACTGCAGATCTAGTCAATAAAAGTTTCAGAATACAGACTGAAGAACAGTCCCACTAAAAGTTAAATAAATTTATTCTACTAGAAAATGTAGGTCTTTACCAATGAGCATGTGCATGATGAAAAAAGTTTACCCTTCCAAACCAACCTTGTCATATAAAATCTGAAAAAATCCCCAAATTAATTACAAGCTGAGCAACATAATCCTGGCTTCCTCGGTCTAGAATCAAGATAAATAAAAAATGGACATATTTGGTAGTACTGGGGGAAGGTGGGGGAGTTGTTTTCTTTTATATTTGTTAATATTCCATCTAAACTCTTCTTGCTTTGAGTTACACATGACCTTGTTGCTGGACCTTTTCTGTTGCCTGTAACTTTTCTCACTCTGTTTTTAAAATAGAAAGTTTCTCAGTTTATTTATTCAAATTACTGGGGATGCAAATTTATTTCACAAATCATGTACTTTATCACAAAATCAGCTAAGGGACTCAGAAAAACATATTTGGAAGCAAATTAACTTCTGCAGCCAAGTTTCTATAGGACTACAAATTGAAGGGCAGACCTGCCAAAATATTTGAGGGCAAGTCTGCCATCCAGAGGGACCTAACTAGGCCAAAGGAATGAGCCACAAGGATTGCAAGGGGATTACAAGCTGGGTATGAGCCAGCAGCGTACCCTGGCACTAAGGAAGGTCAAGAGCAACCCAGGCTGCAGTAATAGGAACATAGGCAGTACATCAAGGCGAGTTCCATAGCACTTGTGAGACCACATTTAGATTCCTGCATTCAGTGTTGGGGACCCTAACAGAGAAAATACATTTATAAATGTGGGTGAATTTGGTGGAAGGTCACCATGCTGGTCAGGGACTGGAGAACCTGCCCTTTGAGGAGAAGCCACTGAAGCTGGGCTTATTCAGCCTGGGGAAAAGACAACAGCAGGATCTAACAGCAGCCCTCCATCTAGAGAGAATGTTATTAAGAAGACCTTACCAAGACAGAGAGAGAGTCTCTACATCAGTGCATGGTGGGAAAATGGGAAATAAGTCATACATTGAATCAAGAGAAATTGAGCCTGGATATAAAGAGAAGGTTTACTCTATGAGAACAGTAACTAGAAGAGGCTTCCAGAACATCTGTGAAATCTTTATTCTTGAAGGTTTTTGAGAGCTAGACAGATCAAACCCTAAGCAGCCTAATCTGACCTCAGAGATGACTGTGTTTTGGAAATCCTGAGGCCCTGTCCAGCTTGAATTTTCCCATGAACCTATGTTATTTCCAGCATTTGCTCCAGAATGCATTAAAGGAATAGACCCTTCTAGTACTATTTTAGGAGGAAGAGGAAGTAGGATTTAGAATGATTGTTTGCATCCTGTCAGTGAGATGAATTGCAATATCATTGCAGAATAAAATGTAGCTGTTCATCATATTGCTGAGGTTGTATGAGAGACCGTTCTTTCTGATTGGTGGAATTAAATTAGGGGCTAATTTAACACCACAGAGCCTGGGTAAAATTCTACCTCGTGGAAATGCAATTCCAAATTCCCCATTGACTTCAATGGAATATTCTTTTATTTTTCACTTCTAAATTATTATAATTCATGTAGAGTCCAACTGAGAAACCTAAATATGAGAAACATTCTAACCTGTATTTCCACACAGTTTATGTATGCATGATGTTCATTGCAAATGACCTTATAAAACATTAAGAACATTTTACTCTTGATGGAAAAACTTTAGAAAAGCAATTATTTAAATAGTGGGGGGTTTTGTTGTGCAAACAGGTTACTTCCTTCATTCTTGTATTTCTTTAAAATTACATAACTATTCTCTATTCTATATTTGTAAAAATACCGCAGTAAATACACACAGAATATCTTCTACTTTGGGTCTCATTGTTGAAACCAAGTGATTTGAGAAAACCTGTGTAAGATTTTAGATACTATTTGTAAATACCCAAATCTTCCATTTAGTACTTTTATGACTTTGAAGTTTGTGCAATTATTTTAGGATATAAAACATTTTGCATGCTTGTCATGGCAAAGCTATCTATGTTAGAGTCAATGCTTATTTTCACCTTCTAAATATAGTTTGTAACACAATCACAACAAACAGATAACAACAGTCACAGAACAAATAGTAAGCATAATTTGCTTTATTCTCAAAGCCTTACTGTGATTATTCAATCATTGCAAAAAATATGTGATGTCTCTATTTACTTTACAATTACATCATTATGCAAACAAGAAGGTTTCCATATTAAAATACTTCTTATTATTAATAGTTCTATTACTCAATCCATTTATGACAGACTTGGCATGAAGTAAAATACTTTTTGACAAAATGTTTGTTTTCAGAAATTATCTTTGAGAACATGGATTGACTGAACTCTCAGCAGCACTTCCAGATCTCCATTCATACCTTCAAGCTCTGATCTGTCTTTAAAAGAGATAGGATGATTTAAATTGCAGTGGTGTTTTTGACTAGTACTGAATATCTAATAAAATTTTTAAAAGCCTGTGCTCTGAATAAATCTAAATGCTGATGACATTATTTTTCTCTTGTTTCTGCCGTGTTTTGACTGAAAATAATGGTAACAAACATTTAAAAAAATATTTAAATGTTATTAAAAATAACAAAAACCCAACTAAACTCCAGGTCACCAGTACTTAGAAAGCTGAAACCAATTAAGAAGATTAAAAGGTGTTAGATTGCCAAGAACATCATCATGACGGCTGTTCAAAGCTAAGAGTATGGTGCCATGGGATAGGACAAGTATTTCAGATAACTCTAGACATCAAGAATGATTCTTCCTTGAAGAAAAAAGGACATATTTTACAAATATACATGAGTATATAAATAATTTTAACATAACGATTAGTTCTGGTAAAACATGTAATTTCGAAGAATTTCAGAGAACATGCTGTTATACGTGTGTTGAAGACAAAACCACTGAGATTTTCTCTGTTCTCTTTCACTCCTTCTCAGTTCACACAACAGTTCCTATTACCATGTTGCCCTTACTCATTCACTCATTCACAGAAAAATCAAGTCCAAGCCCTCCAAATCATTTGGGTATTGTGAAAGAGAGATACTGAGAGAGTTGAGGTTGTCCAGCCTGAAGAAAAGAAGGTTCTGGGAAGATGTTATTGTGGCCTTTCAATAATTCAAGGTGGCTTATAAGAAAGATGGGGACAGGCTATATAGTAGGACCTGTAGTGATGGGGTAATGGTTTTAAACTAAAAGAGGGTAGGCTTGGACTAGATATAAGGGGGGAAATATCTACAATGAGGGTGATGAAAAACTGGAACAGTTATATATCTTCAACTTGTATTCAACGTAACTTGAAAATTCTAAAAAAAGTCAAAATAAGATTATTTCCAGTTTCTTTGTGAAATGGTTTTTGAGGGAAACAAAAGAACCAAAGATGACCAAAGAAAAATATAACAGAAATTCTATATGATCTTTCTCCTTACCCTCTCCTTGCACATAGTTACATTTTTATTTGCCATCTGATATTTTCATTGGGACCCACAGATCTGATTCCAGATATCAGCCAAAAAAAGACATACAAAAGTCAAATTCTCCTTTTATGTCTATCAGTGCAGTGAATGTTCTTATATTAAATGATGCATTTGCTACCTATGCAGCATCTTCTTTTAGATAAATGTTGCATTTGTCCCTAGATGTAGTAGATTGAATTATTTTTGCTTTACATAATTTTGCAACATATACATAGTAAAAATCTTTCTTCTTGCTGGCAATTCTTCCAAATATTGATACCACAAATACTGTGCAATAAAAATACACATCATCACAGTTCACTAAAATCACATCAAAGATTCTTGTGAATTTACAGTGCAAAGATATGATAAAAGAAAAAAGATAAATATATGTACCTGCACCCCTACCCCCTTCCTGGAAACACAAAGGAAAAAGGCTGTTTGACTTCGGTAGTTCTTACTCTGAAAATCTGCAGGGTATGCTTCAACACTTCATTTTTTATGAATCTTTTGCCCAGCACTCTACCAGGTAATTATGACTCCAGAGGATTCATGTTATTTTAGTAGTCAGTTCTTAAGAAAGGATTCTAAGGATCTACGGATCTTTAAACAGCAGTAGAGTACAGAAAAGACACCTGATTCATAAAGAAGTAGAGCACAGACTTAACCAAATGCTTTCAAACACTTGGAAAGGCCTTCAGAAGTTAAATCTGAGAATAAGGAAAAAAAAACCCACTCCCCCCCATTCTTTATTAGCACAAAAGTTTTAGACCATCACTATTAACTATTACACGTATTTATATTCCTGTGAAGAATGAATTGTAGAAAGCATGCACAAATTTTCTGGATTTTAAAAACTTCTGTACTCTATACCAGTCCATAAGCCTTAAACTGATAAAAATAAATGTGTGAACAAAAATAAAGAAAAACATACACCAAGGTGCAATTTCCCTTACACTAAGGTATGATCCACTTTAACAGTCTAACATCCAGTTTAGCCAAGTCTGTGAGTGAGTGGCTTTGACCAGCCTGTGGGTGTCATTGATGAAAAAAAGGAGTGAAGAGAGAAGAATATGTTCTCAAAGAGCCATCTCAGCTTCCTGAGATGTATATCTTAGTATATGATGAATGATGTAAAAATTGTCTTTTTAATCCTGATGGAATGCATACATACATACATACATACACACATACATAGACATAGAGTTCAGTCTTCTATTTATAAGACTAGGAAAGTTTCCATTTCACAGCTGGGACTCATAGCATATGCAGAAATCATATTATTTCCATTCTTCTCTGTGGTATAAATGGCTTTTAGCTGCAAAAAGATATTTCTCATAGATATCTCTTATATTATCATCTTCATATGCACCAATTACAAAGACACATGTAAACAGGTCTCTCCACTGATCATGAGACCAATGATCTGATCTGGACTTCTTGGCCACTCTAATAACCAACACCCAGACTTTATTCTCTCTAGCATCCAACACAGATTTATAAACATTTCAATACAAGGCTTCTAGGCCTCTTATCCTATTTGTCAGCTACCATGGTGTGGTTTTTACTAGTGAATATGCACTGATATGTACCCATAAGGTATGTACATACTCTGATCTCTGGCACCACAGACATGTAAGGCCTCTGACCTGTGGTCTGCTACTTGCCACTGACTCAGACACCCATCCATGCATGTGCATACACAAAAGACATCCCTTGATCCAGGAAAAAAGCCAGTAATGGAGGACAGGTTGTGATGAAAGGTGCAGGCATGGCCAGACAAGCATTCTGATCAGCAACATTTACATGCAGCCTAGTCCCTTTTATCTCCTTATCCATGTGTTTCACCATGTCTATCCTTCCCCAAACCACTTTGATCCCTCCTTTTCTCCATCTTTGGTTTATCCTCTAAACATCCCACAATAAGTCTTATGCAATCCCAGGACGGCCTTTCCTTGCATCTCACAAAATATCTCACACTGCCAGGAATGACTCCCCTCAATTTGAAAAGAGACCGTGAGAGCTGCTCCCTTTGATTCACCCTGTGAGTCTCATTTCCAGCCCATGGGGATCTTGGCTTCAATGTGACTGACACACCAATTGCTCTGATTAGGTTTTTGGGTTTCTTTGATCTGCTATTGCTCTTTTGCATATTTGTAGGGTTTGGGTTTTAGGGGTTTTGTTTGGGTTTTTCGGATGTTGTTTATGTATATAAGTCTTTACCAAACAGAAATATTTTATTTTATAGATATTACTTTGAATAAGCATATTGAGGTAGTTTCCTTTGTGACCTATTAAATTTTATCACAAGTATCATACATTAAAAAGATTCAAAATAAGTAAAATAATTTGGGTTAGTGACAAAAACCTCTTTGGAAATGTATTATGGTTTCTTTGTTCTTAATTTTCATTGTTAAAAGAAAAATCCCAAACAACCAAACATTTTAGATATTGAGTCATTGAATAACACTGTTGCACAAATTACAACATGAAAATACTGACAATGCACAATGAATTTAGGCATGCAAATGGCCACACAGATTTCAGTAGTACTAATGTACTTAATACACTAAAATTAAGTGCAGTATCTTCTAGTAAATTTTTTTATTGCATTACTAAATATTTTTCCAATGTGTCACATCACATGCAACTTTTTTACTGGTGATCTAGATTAATAATCCTCTGAAACGGTGAACAGAAAGATTTACTCTCATATATTTTGGATCATTAATACACAAAAACGATGAACATTATATGCTATATCTATAGAAGATAACATTCTTTAAAATCATCTCTGTGGACCACATAGCATCTGCAACAAACCTTAACTATTAACAAAGAAGGCTGTTGATGTCAAAAGATGATTCCAAGGAAAGCTCTTTTTTAAAAAAAATTATTTATCTGAGTTGTCCTTTCATAAATGCAAGACTTAAAAATTGAATTTTTGCAAATATTTTTTCCTCCTCTTTTTTCCTAGTCATCTTCAAAGAAACAAATAACTAACAACACAGAAACAGAAAAATATTGACAACACATAGAGGCAGCGAAGGTCGCCGTGCTGAATACAATATTAGCTAAATTTAATAGAAACTGGCAAGCCAATTTTAAATCACTAAGGAGCGAACTGGTACATTTCATATTGATGATTCCCTTTTTTATTCCATATTGAATCATACTTATTTGAAAATCCACTTTTCGTCTGAACACTTTGAATAATGATCTGTTTTTCTGTTTCTACCTGATCCTTTTCCCTGGAGTTAACATGAAGCTACTGGTCTTTAGGGTGTGTGGCTGGTTCTCATGTAGCCCAGGGAATGTGATTTTTTGCTGCTTCTTGTGAAAGAGGCAAGGCTTTACAGTGACTTAACAGCACCTGCAGAAAGACTGGAGCATCCAGAGGGACATTCCAAAACAGATACTAAGAAGCTTTAGTATAACTATTTTCATGGCAGTATTAATGGTAGTCTTCTACAAAACCATTAGAGCATTGTCTAGACTATGAGCATTGTTGGGGTTTTAGGAGGTTTCTTTTTGTTTTCTTTTTCTCTCAAAGAATTTTTCCCCATACAAGCTGCCAAAGAGACAAAAGACCTGGCCACAGGGGGAGGGGTCTAGCTGGCCAGCCTCTTTCACCTGAGGTTTTCTCGTGTGGGGCAGAGAGGTTGCGAGATTTGAACTGGATAAAAGGGTTTGGGTGGGGTCCCTCGCTCTCTTGTCCTGCCGGCATTCGAGGGGGAGAGGAGCTGCTGTCGTTGTGGAGAGAGTTCGCCACTACTACAGGCTTCTGCCTTTTCTGCTGCCTTCCTTCTACCCATCTGCTCGAGTGCTTCAGGGGACCCCGGGATCCCAAGCCCGCCTTTCCCTGCCCTGCTGGGAGCCGGGCCACGACTGCCGTTCCTTTGCCGCTGCTCCGAGCCTTCGCTGCACTGTAGCCCCGCACCCCCCGCCTGCCGAGACCTCCCGGGGCTCCCGCTGCAGCTCCGGAGTTTGATACATCTCGCCTACCACCCGGGATTCTGTGTGTTCGTCCCTGCTGTTCCGGGATCGGCTGCCCCTGGGGTTTGTGAGGCGAGCTTCTCGTCCGCCATTCCCGCGTGCTCCCCGAGCTCGCTCCGGAGCGCCCCCTGCAGCCGCGAGGGAACCATCGCACCCTCCCCAAACAGCCGAGGGAAGGCGGGCACTGAGTTCCTGGTTCTGTTTGTTATTACTGCCGTGGTTAGTGTTGTTTGTTTGCCTCTCTCTCTCTCTATATATATATATTAGTACAGAACTGTTATTCCTATTCCCTATATCTGTGCCTGAGAGCCCCTTAATTTCAAAAATTATAATCATTTGGAGGGAAGGGGGTTGCATTTTCCATTCCAAGGGAGGCTCCTGCCTTCCTTAACAGACACCTGTCTTTCAAACCAAGACAAGCATATTCTTTGCTCTGTACATATAGTGTGTTCTCTTTTCCTGTACAATGGTTTTGAATGCAACACCAGTTACAATGTAAGGATCCTAAACAAGATGAGAATTCTCAAGCCTAGAAGAAAGAAAGGATTGATGAAAGTAAGATGCCGCTAAAAAAGACCCCATTTTTTTTTTATGTGTGGGGCAGGAAAATACAGGACAAAAATAAAAATTCAAACAAAACCACTTTTTAAAAAATTGCTGCTCATTCATTTAATCTTGATGAAAAGCATTAACTATGGACATTTCTGTGAGATGATTCTGTTGTTTCAGCACAACAATAAAGTCTTTAATTGGCAGAAGGAAAGTCTGTCAGCATAGTGCTACTTAAAAATATAAAGCTAGTCTTGGAAATGAACACAACTCTAGAAAACAGTGTTTTCTGGTTAAAAAAAAATTGCAATTATTATGGTTATTTGTTTTTTCAAAAGATCACATTTCACAAAGAGTTCCAACTCTATAACAAATTAGTGTGCAAAGAGCAAAATGGTAAAATTATTTGAAAGGTTGCATACAAAATATAAATATATATATGTATCTCTCAAAAAGTTTTCCTTCCCAATCTATCACATTTATTAGGTATAATACCAGGTAAAATTACTATTTTTAAAAAGGTGTTTTCTTCTTCACTAGCTAATTAGTTACAAGTTTTCTACTGGCTTTTATCATCTTTACTAACTTCTTGGTCCAAGGTACCACATATTTTTTCCCTCAGCAGACCTACCAACAATGTCTGGGCCAGAGAATTGCAAAAATTTACCTATGAACTTGCTTTTTAGAAAAAAGCAGTTCACAGTTTTTGAGGAGGAAACAGCTTAAAAGGAACACTAGGACAGAATTTTCCTACAGCAACACGTACTTCAGAATCTCTTTTAAAGAACACTGCACAGAACAGAAAATTATTTTCTTTTCTTATTGATCAGAATACCACGTGCAGCCTTTCAAATGCAGTGGACCTCAATGGTTCAGGAAACTTGAAGCTGGTATTAAGTGGTTGAATCCAGTTCAAGACTAGGTCCCTCCACTATTGACCTCAGTCATTAGAATATGCAAAACTGAAGTATTTCAGTTTCCAGTGGGAACATTTGTGAGTGCATTTCTAACACGAAGCAACAAACATAAAATTTAATTGACTACAAAAGCAAATTACAAAATAACTCAGCAAAAACTTAGAACATAAATATGATATACAGTTCAAAAGGTTGGTTTTTTTTTATTTCCATGTGGTTTTGTTTTGTTGCATGTAGAAGACATAAAAAATTAGAGAAGTTTTTAGGTTGAAGGTCTGCTATTTCTGTAAAAAAACAACTGTAGCACAGCACTAGTATGTCTTAAAAACTGCAATGTAAGATAAAATGGAACATTAGCAGATATTACAGTCTATAAAAAAAACCAAACTTATAGTAATTTATACCTTGAAATCTATTTGCTTAGCAAGACTCTCTGCCAGGAACTATTATTTTATGTCTTGAATGACTGAGGTCTTTAATGATAAGGTGACACAGTTTTGTCAATACATCTGTTACTGTGTTTCTTTCATTTGCATAACTATTAGGATTGTAAGGAAAGAAAAAACCTAACAGAAACAACTAGTTGTTTATAACAAAGTTGCTAGTAGGCATAAATAATTTCAGTTGACCAGTGTCATGTAATGCTTTCTTATAAAAGGTAAAGTATAAAGTGAAGACAGATGTGCTATGATGGGAAACGCAAAACGAAATCCCCCCAAAAATGAACAAAGAAGTAAAGCGAGTTCTACTCCGAGATGTAAATTGGCACACTGGGACCTGGAATTGCAGATCATATTCTACTGATCTTGAGCACTGTGTTTATCATATGCATATACTACACTAAAAGGATAATTACCATTATTCAGTGTATTAATAGTCTACAAAAATATAGAACAGCATGACTACTGAAAGTGCTTAATGAATACTGATCACTTTGATGTAGCTTTTACATATCTCAGTACAGGTGACTTGGAAGAACCTGCTTACCAGAAGAAATGAGGACACTTTTTTGATGTTTAACTCATTAGTAAAAATGAGGCATTTGACAATATCCATCATTATCAGTACTTCAGAAGATACAGTATTAGTTAATTTGGGGAAACAAAAATAGATTTTTTTTTTTTTTAATATCCTAAATGTAACACAGACATAGCAACATTGTTCCAATCCATAAGCCTTTCAAGTATTTTTATACAGCTTCTCTTTAATTCTTGCTTGTGTGTTCTTTGTCCTAAATTAGAGGCCTTTTTTCCACTTATTTTTAAGCTGTCTGTTATGCCTACAATTTCTCTCCCAGTGTTTCTCTTTTATTAAAATAATATATATTTGTAGTGGTTTGATCACATCTATTTCACTCTGTGAGATAAGGACCAGAAGAAATGCAAAGCAGGCCTAAAACTTTAAAGAATATAAAGAAGTTTATTACTAACAGAGTTAAAAGTAACAAGAAATAATAAGAAGTTAAAGCAAAACCCTCTTCCCTCCAGCACTCCCCAAGCAAAACCCCCTTCCCCCATCCCTTTTCTCCCTCCAGCACTCCCCCCTCCTTTTACCACCTCGCACAAAGGGTAACAATTTTGGTCAGTGTTGCAGTCCTTAAAAGTCTCTTTCTTATGCTTAGGGAAAAGGGTTCCCTTCTGCTATACTGTGGAAGTCCTTCACAACTCAGTAGTCCGCCCGGAAACTATCGACTGAAGTGAAATATCTCTCCCTTGAAAATTCCACAGTATATTCATACTGCAATCACGGGCCATCACATGGGGTTACAAGTCCTTTTAAAGATGAATTCTTCCAGCC
>VZTE01005376.1:6560-27849 GCA_013397775.1 Eulacestoma nigropectus | reverse complement strand
CCGGAGGCCGCCCGGGGCTCGGAGGCCCCCCCTTCTCCCTCAGGAGACCGGGAACAAGAGGAACTTCCCATCCTTGCACAGGGTTTAAATAGGCAAAATTCGCAAAAGCGCATTGGCTTAAAAGCTTGTCAATCAACTCAGTTTCAACCCATTACAATATTCTACACTTAAATTTTTGTCTTTAGATTTTTTTTATCTGTAGGGTAAGAGGACTGCCCAAAGATAAATGATCAGATAGGTTTTCCAATATCTGTAAGGAAGCTCTTTCAGACTGTTTTTACCAATATTCATGTGACTCCTGAATACTAGTTGTTTTCTTTCAAAACTTTCTGCAGATTGTCAGATTTATTTACCACATGACTGTATCTGAGATCCATTCAAAACAGAAAAAAAAAACCTCTGACTTTCAAAGCTTTTCACTGCTTTCTTATTTATATACTCTGTAGGTTCTTACTTGGGGAAAAGAAAAAAATCTGAAAACTAATCTGATAACTAAGATGTTAATGAAGTTCATGAAGCTTATTGTTTTCAAAGAGTTGCACCAGAGTAATTTAAAATGGATTTTAAAACACTATAGGTTTAAGCCACTAATTTGAGGGATAATGTGGACCCTATATTTCAGTATAGGTTAATTGGTTGTAATTCTGAAACCATAAAAAGTAAAACCTACTCAAAATGAAAACTATCTACCTAAGGACCTGAACTCAATGAATCAACCAGGTTTTAAGCAGATATAAATAAACATTACACACTTTCTCCATATGAAAAACAGGGACAGAAGAAACTGGCACAACAGCTTTAATCACAGAATCATAGAAAGCTTTAGGTTGGAAGAGACAGTAGGGATCATCTAGTTCCGACCTCCCTGTCAGGAGCAGGGATGCCACCCACTAGATCAGGTTGATCAAGGCCACAGAGAACCTGGCCTTGAACAGTTCTAGAGTTGGGACATCCACAACTTCCTTGAAAAACCTGTCCCACTGTCTCACCGTACTCAAGGTAAAGAATTTCTTGCTAAAACGCTAATCTATGCTACTTCTCCTGTCCTGAGTGACCACCATAGCAGTTGAAGCTCAAGTCATGGACTAAATGGACTCAATTTTTATGGACATTCATTCCATGGTGGCAGACCACAGATGAAGAGAATGGTATCACATCAAAAGACAGGGAAGATGGTGGTGGTTCATGTATTGGACAGTGCAGGACCTGAAAATGATACAGATGTCATGGAATAAAAGGTGTGGACTGTACTAAATCAGAGAAGGATTGTATTTCTTCTTAGCAGCCTATACAGCTCTGCATTTTGTATTTGTTAGTAAAAGTGTTGACAATAAATGGTTTTTACTTTTTCCATTGTTCTTGCCCTCTCATCCAGTAAATAGGCTGAGTGAGCAACAAAGAAGCCAGGAGGACAGCCAGGAGGACAGCCAGTGCTCCTTAACTGACCAAGGGGTATTTAATAGCATATGTAATGCTCAGCAAAACCTTGATAAGTGTGGACATTTGTGGTTAACTGTTACATGTATGGAAACTTTGGATTTCCAGGATGTGGCTCACATCTCTACTGGTAGAGGTGAAGAATAAAGTCCTTCTTCACTTTGCTTTCCCATGTAGCTTTTGTTTCACCTTTTAAATTGCTTTATTTGTTAATCCATGAACCTTCTTGCCTTTTTTTCTACCTTCTCTTTAACTACCAGGAGAGGGCAGTGGGCAAGTCATTCCGTGGATGCTCAGCTGCTGGGTGAGGACAATCCACCACAGCACCTTAGTAATAAAAGTAACAATTGTTTTAAATACAAGAATATGGGATTTTATTAATTACATCTGCTGGTATAGAGACCTGAGAAATGAGGGGTTTTTTGCATTTATTCCTGCAAAAGTCCATTTAAATATTGCTGAACATTAGTCTTTGCAAGCATCTAATGAACACAGTTAACTCCTCTGGGCACTTCTACAGCACTGATGATGCCAAATCAATCAAATAGAACTTTTCTCTACAGCCCCTGATACACTGCTAGGACAAGGCAGGATAGGAAGTTACTTCAGGCAAATTTTTAACGAGTCAGATCTCATTTTTAACGAGTCTGTTCTCAAGAAGACTGGATTCCTTTTACATTATTACATTTTATTTTTTTAAGGTTGATTAGGTTTTCTATTAGAAAATAACATTTAGAGGCACTTTTTTTTCTGGGTTTCTAATAATAGACTGGATAAGACAGGACTGTACTATCCTAGTGAAGGACTAATCTTGTAAAAAATCTACTCTGGCAATCCTGAAAAACCGTGTGACTCAGGTAACAGAAAGGAGACCTAATCTTCCTGTCCTCATATTTTAATTTTTTTTTTCATGCATTAATCTAGTTAAGCAATTTGTGATTTCGCTACCAGTAATATTTCATGATCTATCCTGTTTTGGTCTTGTAGTACAAAACTGAAAGAGAAGTTGATACTTATCAGAAAACTAGTTTTCTTATTATGTTTTGAAACTCATGCATCCTTCTCATCTGACTGCAGCTGGTTTTGGGGCAGGCACTGAAAACTTTGTTTATATAGTAGGAGTAGGTAAGGCAGAATTTCAAACACTAAAAAACAAGAGAAACAAAAGTTTACCTAAACACACCAACATTTGAACAACTATCAAATATGGTGTTTATTAGTAGTGTTCTCATGTTTTGCACTGGAATTGTAAATATAATGAAGCTCAAAATACTGAAATTATACTCCAACATACAATGTTTTCAAGTTTGGGGTTTTTTTTAATGTGAACACTTATATCCAGTAGTCTAACATAAATCTGTTTTATTTTCTTCTCTGAAACCAATGGGAGCAAATTGTAAAGAACTGGATATCCAGATTCAAAATGCAGATAAAACTTACAAGAATAAGTATCCAGGCATTCTTTTTTAAATTTAGTGCTCAGGAGCATAGAGGAAAACAGAACAGTTACTTATAGGAGGCACATTTGTTCTGCTTACCAGCTCAAATAAATGAAAAAATATTAGCAAAGCTCAGACACCCAAAATTTTAAAAATCACACATACTAAAGTTAACTAATTTGATAGATTTTACATGAGGCCTCTGTACTGTAACATGAATTTATATGAACTTAATCAATAATTTAAACACGGTTTTGCAAAATTACTCCTTTTAATTAGTATTTCCTATAATTATGAAGTTCCTTTAGAAAACATTTTGAAATTATGCAAAATTTCTATTGGTTACTCATTGCAGTAATGTTGCTTTATGCTCAGGCATTAGTGATCATTTTCCAGAGCAGTGAAACACTTTTAGACTTGGTCTTTTCAAGGTGAAGTTGCCCACAAAATGTTTAATATATTAGAAGCCAGTTAGAAGATCAAGAAATGAAAGAAATTGTTTATAAGGATACAGAATACAAATTGTCTTCATGAGGTATGTTCATATGAAAAAACAATGAAAAATAGATAATCCATGTCCCTCCCAAGTAGACAGTAATACAAACATGAATGTAAAACCAAGAAATTTGTTATTTCCATTTTGCATCAGTTTAACAAGGTAAATTGCGAAGGTGTGTATGTGGAGTGAAATAACTACGTACATCAGTAAAACTCGGGAGAAAATAGTTGAATAATAGCTCTGATGAAAATTACTCAAGTGACCATAAGCCAGCACTGCATTCTCACTTGCAAATGAATCAAAATGCCCCCATGGCCCAGAACTGAACTACGTTAGAAGACATGTAGCCAACAAAAGAGGGAAGTGACTGTCATTTTCTGTACTACACAGAGAAGGCCACACCTGGAAATGATTAGCCTCTACTTGAAGAGGAATTTCAAGACATTTAAGAGTGTCCAGTGGAGGACTACCATGGTGGTCAGGAGCATTGATTTATTCATTCCAAAGCAAAGGGTTAGAGTCCAAGAGCTGTTTGAAACAGTGACCACAGTGTACGTGGGAGAAACACTTGTCAGGGCCAAAAACAGCAAACAAAAAAAGGAAAGAAAATGTCAAAGTCATATCTGAATGGTCAGGGGCTTTCAGGCCATCACTTAGAACTAAAGATTGAGCCTGTTGGCTTTGATCACTCAGAAGGAGATGAGGTTAAGGGGTACACTGTTTACGGCTATGTAAGATCTCATGTTGACAACAATTCTATTAGAGGTTAGATGTTGGATCAGACGACTTCCAGAGATTTCTTCCAAACAATACTGCTGCGATTCTGTGAAGGAAATCAAAACTGAAACAGATGAAAAAAGCCACAGATGGACAACTTAGCTGGAAATCAAAACAAAGGAAACCTCTCTCATTTTACTGACCTGACAATGCAGATTGTCAGGGTTGGTTGGGGCTTGCCTTGGTTTCAGCTGGTTTTATATTATTTGGGTTGGTGGCTGATGGCCAAGTGATCAATAAGGCCTCACCTGCTTCAGCTGAAGCTCTATAACTGCCATCCATGGTAAAGATTTTACAAACCTTTATATAAGTCTGCCTGAGAGATGATGAGAAGTAGGCAGATTCATGAGAAAACATATGAAAAATCTCAGGTGGAACTCAGGACTAAGGACAAAGAAACCTGCTGCATAAATACCATCATCCTCCTTCAGTGCCAAATGAGGGAGTGATGATGGCAATTTGCTGTAACTGGAAATAAGCAGCAAGGGATGGCTGCTCTGCATGGGAAGCTGAGGAGTCACACAAAAACAGTACAGAGAACCGTGCTTGCTTGAAAGGAGCCAGGATGAGGAAAGACACGATCAGGATCAGGTCTAGCAACAGTATTCATAAATTCCTTATTCTGCCCAATGATAATGGAGTCTGCCATAATCTGTATTTTCTTATAACGGGGGTGGGGTGGAGGGGGGGGAAGAGGGATGGGGTGCATGTTACTGTTTATTTTTAAAAGTATTTTTAACTGAACTTCATTTTAATCATTTATTGTTTAATTATGCATATGTGGTGGGTTGACCCTGGCTGGACATCAGGTGCCCACCAAAGCTGCTCTATCACTGCCCTCCTCAGCTGGGCAAGAGAAAAAATATAACAAAAGGGTCATTGGTTGAGATCTCTGAGCAGGGATAGATCACTCACCAAGTACTGTAACAGACAAAGTAGACTCAGCTTGGGGAAATTAATTTAATTTATTACAATCAAACCAGAGTAGGGTAATGAGAAATAAAAAATCTTAAAACACATTTTCTCCCATCCACCTCCTTTTTTCCCCAGCTCAACTTCCCTCTTGATTTTTCTGCTTCTTCCCCCCAAGTGGCTCAGAAGGGCAGGGACTGCTGGTTGTGGTCAGTTTATCACACTTTGTCTCTGCTGCTGCTTCCTCCTCACATTCTTCCCCTGCTCCAGAGTGGATTTTCTCTCATAGGAGGCAGTCCTCCATGAATTTCTCTAGTGTGAGCCCTTCCCACAGGAAACAGTTCTTTACAAACTGCTCCAGCATGGATCCAACCCACAGGGTGCAGTCCTTCAGGAGCATACTGCTGCAGCATGGGTTCTCTGCAGGGTCCCAAGTCCTGCCAGCAAATCTGCTCCCCTCTCCATGGGGCCACAGGTCCTGCCAGGACCCTGCTCCAGTGCAGACTTCTCACAAGGTCACTGTCTCCTTCAGGCTTCCACAGTCTCCAGCATAGGGTCCTTCACAGTGTGCAGAGGGACATCTGCTTCACTGTGGTCCTCCTTGGGCTGCAGGGGCACAGCTGCCTCAGCATGGTCTTCCCCCTGGGTGCAGGGGAATCTTGGCTCCAGCACCTGGAGCACCTCCTCCTCCTCCTTTTCCACTGACTTTGGTCTCTGCAGAGTTGTTCCTCTAACATGTTCCTCTGCTCTCTGGCTGATGTTGGGCAGCAGTTTTTCCCCTTAAATCCGTTATCCCAGAGGCAATACCACCATACCTGATGGGCTCAGCCTTGGCCAGCATCAAGTTCATCTTAGAGCTGGCTGGAATTGGCTTTGACAGACATAGGGGAAGCATCTGGCTGCTTCTTACGGAAGCCACCCCTGTAGCCTGCCCTCCTACCAAAACCTGTCCATGCAAATGCAATACAGCATAGTATGAAAAGAGAAGACAATACTCCAAACATAGAAAGACGAAATCATAACAAACTTATCCAAGCACCAGCATTTTGGAAACTGTGTTTATTATCTTAGTTTCCTTGGGTTTATGGATATTAGGGGTCCTCAGAATTACAGTGTGGAACTTATGCACTAATGGTGAGTTAACATCATTGTTTTAGTAAGAGTGACCAGATGATATATATCCATATCCTAAAATTCTGTAGTACAGAGCCACAACTGTATTAAAATTCAGGTTTCCCTTTGTAGATAATTGTATTTAGTTGTTTCTGTGGTTCTGAGTAATGTCAAGAGCATCTGAAATAAAATAAATTCTGAAATGATGATACTTAACATTTTATTTGATCCTGCAAAATTACAATTCTTAGGGATAACTTTCTTATGAAAAGGAGGAAAAAAATGCAAATAGAGCAAATCAAATGACATCATGTCAGAGTTTTGCAGTTTCTTTATTTTCCACAGTATCTTAGTATTTAGCATTAACATTAGCCACAAGTAATATTTTCTTTATTTTTAATTTGAAGAATTTATGTTCCATTTGCATATTTATAGAATTCCTGAGACCATTTAAGAATATATGAAGCTATTATTTCCAACATGGAAGAGCAGCAATTCATGGGCCTGAGAGTCTCTTAACCTTCTTTGCAAATACAAAGCTACAATAAAATCTAAAATAAAATCTTCCCCGAGTCCAAAGGACTAAGGAGTATCCTCACTGCAAATGAGATTTAGAATATCATGTTCCACTCATTGCTGCAGGAAATTTCTACTTTTAGAAATCCCAGACTTTGAGACAGTAATTTTAGAGAAATTTTTAAGAAAAAAAAAATCTCTGACAGATGAACAAATATTCTCCTCTATCTTTTTACACATGAAACTCTGAATCAACTCATTGCTTTTCTTTTTCCATTTTTTTTACTATCATTTTCTCCCAACTCCTTTCTATTAATCAATAAATATTTTTAGCAGAATCAACTCTGCAAGGAGTGTAATCAGTCTTGATAACAGCATCATTTACTGTTCCAGTATCTAATAAAAAACACCAGACATTTCAGTACTGCTATTCAAAACAATGTCTGAATTATGATGTGCTTTTATTTTTGAGGGCTTTCAGCAAACTTTTAATGAGTATTAAGCTAGTAGTGTGTTGTGTAGCACTTTTAAATGTCATGTTAAACTTTTTAGAATTGATGTAGAATGCTGCAAAAAATTCTGAAGAGCTCGGTCTGCTGACTAGTCTAAAGCTATTAGATTGTCATTTGACATACATATATCACATTTCAGTTCAACAACAGAATGAAATTAAGTTTGCTGCAAAATGCTAACTCTCATGATCTATTGTAAGAACAGCAATTGCTAACAAATTAGGAACCTGATGATAGAGAATAGGAAAAATTTAGAAAATGAAGACCTTTACAAAATGTAGTTTTCCCTGAAACAGTGGGACCTCTTTACATAGTACCATATCCAAGAGATCCCTGCTGATATTTACTGGTTGTCTGTACCTTTTAATATAATCCTTGTACAATTTGGTATAGCTCCTAATTCCTTAAATGTAAGTGTTTTGATTCTTTCTCCATCTTCTTTTGTGATACTCATTTCACTGTGCTATAGTTGCCATAAAAAAAAAAAAAAGTCTGCTTCTGTATGTCCAAAGACCTTACATATATATATGGACATGAAAAAGCAGACATTTTTAATATATATGCTGAACAGTTTTACCAAAGAAGCAAATCCTGCTGAGATGACAGATTTGCTTCTTTCCATTCTTAAAGAGGGAGACTTTTCTTAAAACAAAACAAACAAAAAAAATCAAATAAAGGCAGAGGGAGACTATTCTAGACCTGTATTTTTGTGACATAGAGCCTAAATATTGCAACCACTTGGATGGGTCACTTACAGCTCGTTTACCTGTAGAAACATAGAATGGTTTGGGTTGATGGTACATTAGATATCATCTAGTTCCAACTATTCCACCAAGGGCAAGGATAACATCCACAAGACCAGGTTCCTCAAAGCCCTGTCCAACCTGGACTTGAACACTTCCAGGGAGGGGGTATCCACAACTTCTCTGGGCAACCTGTGCCTGTGCCTCACCTCCCCCACAGTAAAAAATTTCTTCCTAAGCTCTAATCTTAATTTTTCTTCTTACAGTTTAAAACCATACCCTCTTGTCTTATCACTATCTGCCCATGTAAAAAACCACGCTACTCTTTTTTATAAGCTGTCTTTAAGTACTAGAAGGCTATAAGATCTACCCAGAGCCTTCTCTTCTCCAGACTGAACAACCAAAATTACATCAGCCTGCCTTCATAGGAGAGGTGCTCCAACCCTCTGATCATTTTTGTGGCCCTTCTCTGGACTTGTTCCAAAAGGTCCACATCTTTCTCACACTGAAGACCCAAACCTGCGTGCAATACTCGAGGTGGAATCTCACAAGTAGAGGGGGAAAATCACCCCTCTCAGCTTGCTGGCCAGTCATCTCTTGATGGATCCCAGGATGAAGTTGGCTTTCTAGGGTGCGAGTTGGCATGCTTTCCAGCATGCTGTTTGCTCATGTCCAGCATTTCATCCATGAAAACCCTCAAATCCTGCTTCACAGAGCTGCTACCAATGAGTTCTTTCCCCAGCCTGTGCTCATACCTGGGATTGCCCAGGTGTAGCACATCACACTTGGACTTCTTGAACTTCATGAAGTTCCCATGAGCCCACTTCTCAAGTTTATCTAGGTCCCTCTGAATGGCATCCTTTCCTTCCTTCTACGTGGCAACTGCACCACTCAGCTTTGGGCCATCTGCAAACCTGCTGAATGTGCACTCAATCTCAGTGTCTGTGTTGTTGATAATGATATTAAAGAGCACCAGCCCAAAGACAGAGCCCAGGAGGACACCACTTGTCACCAGCCTCCACCTAGATATAGAGCTACTGATCACAACTCACTGGCTGTGTCCATCCAGGCAAGTTCTAATTCAGCAAATAATCCACCTTTCCAATGTATGTCTCTCCAATCTGGAGATAAGAATCAACACAGTGGGACTGTGTCAAAGGCCTTACAGAATTTTAGGTTGGTCTTCTCTTGCCAAACATTGCAGTCACCCTGTCATGGAAGGCACCAGACTGGTGAGGCACAATTTTCCCTTGATAAAGCCATGCTAGCTGTCTTGAATCACCCACCTCCTCGTGCTTTAACATTGTTTCCATGAGGATCTACTCAATGATCTTAACAGGCACAGAGGTGAGGCTCACTGATCTGTGGTTGCCTGGATCTTCCTTTCTCCCTTTTTTAAAAATAGGAGTTATGTTACCCTTTTTCCAGTCCCTGGAGACATTGTCTTACTGCCATGACTTTTCAAATGTGATGTTTAGCAACAACATCAGCCAGTTCCATCAGGACCCTTGGATATGTGCATGTCATCAGGCCCCGTAGACTTGTGGCGGTTCAATTTCATTAGTCTCAAACCTGTTCTTCACTTACAGTGGTATATAGTACCTGCATGTGAAGCAAAAGTTTAACTAAACACCAACATTTGCATAACTATCAAATATGGTGTTGATTAGTAGTGTTTTCATGTTTTGCACTGGAATTCTAAATCAGAAGAGAGTAGCTATAGGAAGTCAGAGAAAATCTCAATACCATGTATCCAAGTAGAATAAATTTTCTGGACTACATCCAAACTTTGCTAGTGAAATAGAATTTAGATGTTTTGGGGTAATGATGTTACAATAAAGATACAATGTTTTATCTATAAAAGAGATGCTACCTAGTTATTTTTTATTGAATTGTAAAATATGATCGTATTTCCTATCATTGCCTGAAAATATTCCATAAATTTTAAGCTATTTGATATCATGGCTTGATAATGATATCTTGCAGGAAAAAAAAAAAGTAGATTTATTGT
Source organism: Eulacestoma nigropectus (assembly GCA_013397775.1). Taxonomy (NCBI): domain Eukaryota; kingdom Metazoa; phylum Chordata; class Aves; order Passeriformes; genus Eulacestoma; species Eulacestoma nigropectus. Next base: position 17,890 of record VZTE01005376.1, on the reverse strand, counting down.
AAGCTTTAAGAGCTCATGCAGGCAGAGAATAACAATTATAAATAAGCTTTGTTGCTACAACTGAAAAACATCTGCTAATTTCTTCAAGGATAAAAAAACCATCCGTGGTTACAGGTAATATCAGTCTTAATTTTAATAGAAACTATAATTATTTCTTCTTATACAAAGACTTCAGTTCTAGATGGAATTTGCACTGTTTCTGCTGATTCCAGTGAAACATTTAGGACTTGATCTCACTACCCTCTTAAGTCATGGGAAGAATCCCTACAAGATCAAAAAGATTTGAAGTGAGTCTTCTTTTACTGAAACGGAGGTATTCCACTCAGATATGAAGGTTTTTGGCAGCTCTGATGCACACAAAATTTATCCTAATGAACTTTCTGAAAATAAACTTTGGGAAGGTGGATTTTTTCTGTGTAAGGAACAAAACAATGCAAAATATTCAACTATAAAGAAAATTGTATACTTAAAAAGATTTTTTTGTCCTCACAATTTAGCTTGTAATATTTCATTCTATCTGAACCCATGAAAAGAACAAAACAATTATTTTGTAATATACTACTGAAACCCTCAGGCACTCTGCAGCTGGGGATTTAGATAGCTGCATGTTTATGTGGGAGTTCTGAGTTGCCAGATTCCTTCTGATGACAACTTTTCACCAGGTGAAAACAGAGCTAGGTCTGTTCTAGCTGGGTAGGTAATGACCCCTAGTTGAGCTCGCCTCTGAGGCTGGGAGAGTGCCTGTCCCTCCTGTGAGAACTGCCGCACCCCACCTTGTTTGCCTGCCCTGTTCCCAGTGCTCCCAGGAGCCACTTAAATCTTTCGCAGTTGCCCCTGGCAATGCCCTCACCACTTCAGCCTCGCTTGCCAGCACTGCTGATTCTTGGTGGGTTCTCCACTCAGCTTCCCCAGATTCCAGGAACCCTGTGCCCAACCCATTCCAGTGTTCAGTTCCCAGAACTTACTGTACCTGCTGTTGCTGGTGTCACTGCTCACCTCACTAACTTTTTATATAGTCCATTCATCACTCAGTGTGATAGTTTCAAAGGGTAGGTTTTTTTCTGGTAATCTAGTGATCTTTCCCAACATGTATATTTTTACGATTGAGTTATCTATAGTGATTTCATGATAAAATATTAATTACAATTTTTGAGGGTGTTATTAATTAATTTACTGAGCTTCCTTTTCCATGCAACGTGAATTTTATCTGTGCAAAGCCATTACTGAACCTACTGAAAATGTATTTTACTTAACTTTAAATTTTGAAATGTGAGCAGCAGGAAAGACAGAGTGATATCTATTGCTGAATATAGGATCTGAAGTCTTGACTCCAAGTGAACCACTTTCATGAATAAAAAACCAGGAAGAAAATAAGTGTCCTCCCTCCTTTTCCCAAGTACTTTGGAGTGTTTTCAGTAGATAATCAATGCATATGTCAAAGGTAGATAAAAGTTCTTTAATTACTGTGGTTTTTCTCCATTAAATTGTCAATGATTTTGCAATTACTTTCATTTATTTACACTAAAGGTAACCTTTACCACTCTAACCTGTATCTGGTGAAGCACGAAAACTCCAGGCATCCATTCATTGTCTTGTTTATTCTTTAAATTCAAGATTATTAAATTGACCTTTTGCTTTCATTAAAAATGGACTCTTGAAATAAGTTTAGAATAAAATTCCAACCATTAAATAACAATTATTTCTAGGTAGAACTGATTTTTTTTTTTAAACCACCAGGAAAATTAATCCTATACATCTGGTCCAAACCAGCAAAATTTCAATGTTTATCTCACTTAAAATAGATGAGAATTTGACTAGACAGTTTGCTTTTCTTACTGTATCTCTAGAATAGCTAATTATGTATTATATCGTTTGTGAGTGTGTGTGGTGTTTATTCTAATATATTCTTCATTTTGATTATTCCCTACAGGCACCCAAACAAAGATAACTTCATCATTCTTATTTCTTTCTAATTTTAAACAACATATTTAATAAATTTCTTTTTCAATTCTGCCACAGTTAAATGATAGGCAATTTCATGAATATCAGTTTCTAAGGAAAACAACAGTGCTTTATAACGTGCTTCTATCATGGAAACACAATTCTGGGACTCTGTAAATGATTTGGGCTTTAGTTTTTTTTTTTTTTTTTTTTTTACTACATCAAAATATGATGAGAGATCAATAAGAAATCTGCACCTAAAGAAATTCCTCAAGGCTACTTTACTTTGAATGAAATTTGCCTTCCAGAGAGCTTTCACTTCAGTCTAGTTCTCTTATTACAACCCCAAACAAAATGGATAAATCAAGAGTTTGGAATCAGAGCACGTCTAGCACCTGTAACTCAGGTATTGATGAGAGAATGTGGAATCTCCATCTGTGGAGATATTGAAAACCCAACTGAACTTGCTCCTCACTGGCTTGTGCTAGCTGACCATTCTTTGAGCTGGGAGTTTGAACTATAAGGTTTATCTTTCTGTCTCAAAGAAGGTCCCTTTCTATCTCAAAAATTCTCTGATATATTGATTCTATGATCCTATAAAATGATCTAACGTGGTCATAATTAATTTTTGATAGGTCAAAGTGATTTCCAATAAAATTTAATTTACCAAAAATGATTTTAAAATCTAATTTTTATCCTTAATAGCTATGATACTTTTTGAGTGTTAAAACTTTGTGTCAATTTTCAAGGATTTAAGGATATTTAATTAATAAATTTATCAGAACTTCTGTTGAACCTTCTTTCTGGGGAAAAAATCTCAAGACACAAAAATATTTTTAATAATTCTATATGGTTTTAAACAATAACATGTCCTGATGGCATGCTTTTCAGTACTGATGTACATTGAAATTGAGTAATTGGGATCAAGCCTCTAAATGTAATTTCCTAAACAAGCACCTCTTTTTTTTCCTCCTATTTTTTCCCGAATCCACTTTGAGCTTAAGGTAAGGCTCATATGTCATCCTAGAATCCCACAGGATACCTCTGTAACTCAGGGAAATGTACTGACAGACTCTACCATTCTAAAATCTTTCTAATGTTATAGTCATGCAAACTTTCCTCTGATATCATTTCATCCATCTAAGTGAATACCAAAGAAAATCATGTTTGGATAGTTTGGACCCACCTCCATATAGTACATAAAATGAAAGTTTCTATACAATTTATACATGTAGGAAGCTAACCTGATTCTCATGCTATCACAGCAGCTGATCTGGATAATTCCTATATCTATGCAGTACAATATACTCACTTTGTTGTCTGCTGTTTATTAATTGATGTACATCTGAAATTGCAGATGTGACCCAAGAGCTGCATCCAAGTAAGCAAAGGATGCAAAACCTCTAGTATTTTCTGCTACTTTGAAAAACTGCAAACAAATCACCTTAATTATCACCTCCAAGTCATGAAAGGAAACTATTCTGCTAGGTAAATACTCTGTCGTAAAAGTCACTTCCACAGTCTTGTAAAATATCCTTAAAAAGAATACAAAGACAGGCTTTCAAGAACATATCCACCTAATTCATACTTCTAATTGTGGCCAAATTTCTATTGAAAGTTTTTTAAAAATCTGTTAAAATTAAGTTGAGTTTGGCTTTGGAGATACAGTGTTTTCAAAAATTTTTACTTATATGTTTTACTCACCAATCTGACATACTTATGCAAATAAATCTGCTTCTTTTTAATATAGTAAAATATAAATATAGTATATTTATATATTCATTTCTCATGTAACTCAGGATTCCTCACAATATTAATAAGTATTACTTTATAATTTCCAGGTTCCCTAACACTGGCAATTGAGCTGTTAAGTTGATTCGTGCTTATCTTAGGAGGGGGAAAAAAAAAAATCAGTGAGTATATTTGAATCTTTTGGTAATGCTGCAGGAAGAATTCTAGCCCAGCATTTGCCCTCTTCCTCTTTCTCCTCCCTTGTTATTTTGTGTCATAATGCATCATTACAGAATGATGTTTGCTTCTGTACAAGTCAGCAAAAAAGAAATTGCACAGCCCACTTTGGCTTCTTTTCTTTGCATTAACTATGTCAGTTTTGATTTGTTATTTTTCAGAATGTTTCAAGCACTGCCAACTTGAAGTATTTTATCCTCGTAGAATTTTTTTTTTTTTTTAATTTGGAAAGGCATATTAAAATTTTGCTGTTACTTCTGCACAAGTGAGAAAAGCAGATTAATATTGCAATATTGATATTTATTGAGAATGTTTTATGCAAGATACAGTAAGAAATCATGTCTTTTGATGGAAGTTTTTCATGAGTCTGTATTTAGCTTTTCTTATTACTAATAGATCAGTTGAAGACCAGTGGTTCTCAGTTTGTTTACAAATAAACATTGGAATTTGGTGACATGGAATGCTATCTGACAGAAATGTATATAGTAAAAAATAAACCTTAAAATGTATTGTACACATAAATGACATATTTTATTTCAGTTATATTAATAAATCTATCTGTGATAAATTTCTTTCTAGTAGCTTGTATAGTTGTTTTGGTTTTTTTTAATTATCTGTGCTTTAAATAGCATTGGTAACACAATGTATAAAGTTTCTTGTCATTAAAGATGCACTACCTGGACATATTTCAATACATTTTCTCCAGGTTTTACCTTTCTACATTGAAAACCATCAAACACTCAGAAAACCTCTTCTATGCATTTTGTAATTGCTAAACAATGAGAAAAATTTTGGTGAGAGAAGCATCTTCCAACAGCAGATAGAAGTTATTGAAACTCCTGATTATATCTGTAAGTTGATCTAGATGTCTACTTGTTCTTTGATTTTGGGGCACCATAACAGTATTTGAGTAAGTTGTTCAATAAACTTGCTCAGTGCATTTTACTCAGTTTTTCTGACGAGCCTGTCTTTTGATATAGATAAGAATGACTGTGTAAAGCTTTTCAGTCTTGCAATTTGGTGGCTTACATCAAAAGAAATTCAATCACTTTATTATTCATAGCAGAAGTTGAATGGAAAATTTTATTTCTTGATGTCAGTTCACTCATTTCACGCTTGAAGTACTCTATACTTTTATCTTTGAAATGAAGGTGGTAGACTTAGAGGAAACAACACAAGCTGAGTGGTTTTAAACTCACTAGTTAAGACTTGTTTATGCATATACTTAAAATGTTAGTTATTACCTAATGTGGTGCAAGAGAAGTCCATCTGGATGTAAATCAGATATAAATGCTGTTACAAGGTTTACTTTGTGTTTCCAGCCAGATGGACAGGCTTACAGAGTCACTTTTCACCAACTGCTTCTGCTAAGCTCATTTTGAGACTGTCTGTTCATTCAAATGAACAATTTTGTAAGATAATAAGTTTGAACTGAGACTTTGTGTTTCCTGTATAAAGCCACTGACCCGTGGGTGAACAGAGAACAAACAAGTTCCTCTGTAAGTTAGAAAGGGAGTAGCAAGTGTAATTGTAACAATGCTTTTCTTGCCTTTGTAATGATTAACCTAGTAAGCAAGAATCACTGCCAAAGGGATACAATGACTTGTGTCAAATTGCCAAGAAAAAGTGAAATTCATTAGAAATAAAAGATAAATCGGTTGGATCTTACAGAAGTTAATCATTTTAATGATAGTGATACTCCACTGTGCATTCTGTAACTGCCAGTAAAAGAGACAGAGACTGTCTGAAAATCAATACCTACCACCCAGCACAGCTACAGAATAGACACTGCTGTTACTTGCTTTGCTCCCTCACCTTTTGGGGATTTGAAATAAATAGTCTAGGGACCTTAAAGGATTATAGATAAAAGCCTGAAAATACTGGCCTCACTGATCACTTGGCCACCAGCCACCAATCCAAATAACATAAACCAGCTGAAACCAAGGCAAGCCCTGGCAATCTGTACTATCAGGTCAGTAAAATGAGAGCGGTCTCCTTTGTTCTGATTTACAGCTAAATTGTCCATCCGTGGCTTTTTTCGTCTGTTTCAGTTTTGATTTCCTTCACAGAATCGCAGCAGTATTGTTTGGAAGAAATCTCTGGAAGTTGTTTGATCCAACATCCAGCCTCTAATAGAATTGTCAACATGAGACCTTGTCACTGGACTTTGGCTAGCTGAGTCTTACAAAACACAAAAAATGCAGATTCTACAGTCCCCTGTGTCATGTGCTGGACTACCACCCCAGTAAAAAACCTGAGCTCCCACACTGTAACCCGTGTTTATTGCTCCCATGCTTGAAACCATGCTGTGTTTGTATTTTCTCCTCACACAGCTGTAAACAGTGTACACCTTAACCTCCTCTCCTTCCAATCGATCAAGGCAAACAGGCTCAGTCTCTAGTTCTAAGTGATGGCCTGAAAGCCCTGACCATATACGACCAGATATGACCTTTACATTTTTTTCTTCCTTTTTTTTGTTTCCTTTTGAGGCCCTGACAAATGTTTCTCCCACATATACTGTGGCCACTCTTTCAAGCAGCTCTTGAACTCTTAACACTTTGAATGAGACCCAGGGGCTCTCTAGCATATCTCACTCGAAGTTACGACCCCTAGAACTGTAGTTTTTGTATTTTTCTCCAGTATGATATCTGCCCAGTCTGTCATATTGCCTACCAGTCTATCAGTTTAGAGGTTTTAAGCAAAGTAACTAAACAAAATACTATTTTAAAGTCCTTTAATAATTAAAAAGTCTCAAAATAGATCTCAGACTATAGGTATTCCTATTCCTGATTTTCCAAATGGAATTTAATACTGATGCTTTGAATGCTTGCACTTAATTCCCCATTTCACTGTGGTGAATGGAGCATAACCTCACAATGGTTGTTCAGATCATTAAGAATCGAATTATACAAGCTGTAGGAGAGTGTACATTTTAAAAATAAAAGTCTGTTTGCTTCACAAGTATCAATTTTCTGCCTTTCAGAACTATTTCAAATGTTTATTTCCTTTGAATAGTCTACTTACACTGCATACCATTTCTGACAAAATTTAAGAAATTTTGCAATTTAAAAAATAGATAATTAACTGTAACCCTCCTAAACTTTTCAGACTGAAAAAAAAATTACCTGGCTTTTTAAAAATAATGCATATTGAAAAATGATCCAGTAAAATTCAAATTTTTTTACAAATATATGCTCAAGTGCTATAGTAATTATTTTGATAAATGACAGACAATGTTTTCAGGTATATCATCTTTGTTGCAATGCAAACGGAAAAATTTAATTTTGTGTAAGTCCTGTTAAAATAGCTTTTCTTACCTTGCTGCTATAACAGTATAGTTGTCAAAATAAATTACATATCAAAGCCTTTCACTTCTGAGCATAGCTTTTTTTTTCTTTTTGCTGTCTACACAAAAGCCAAAATGGAATAACGTACTTTAATGAACTCTATCTTAAATGACTGCCCTAGGCAAAATGCAATTTAAGTACAAAGAATAAAATGAAACCCTAATATGTGTCACTAATCAAAAATGTACAAATGAATCCTGATTTTTGACAAGAGTTGGTACAAACAGCCTGTTACCTCAGGAAGATAGCACTCTAACCTAAATTGTTATAGATCATTCTAGTATCAGCAGCATGTGTGTTTTATATTGTATGCATTTTCCTTCTGAACTCTAGAGGCTCAGTTCAATTGTTATGCTCTTGTACTCTCTGTTTTTTCCCCCTGGATTATGGGAGAAAAAAAAAAGGAAACCTTATGCTCAAGCAGACTTGCATGTGTTTATTATTACTTCTACCCTCTCAGTATACTGCAGTTTTTACTATCCTTTTTTATGGAAAAAAAAAGAGAAAACTTCAAACTCCTAATTTAATGATAAAGATAAAACCAGACTAGCCTTGCTTTTGTTATACAACATTTCCAAATTGCCCACCATGTGAATTGGTACTTAATTACTGACCAACTCAGTATTAATTCTCCAGTATCTATTGGATACTCCAGTATCTATCATATCCAGACAGCTGGTGGTAAAACATTTTATTTTCCTTTTACTCTAAATATTTTGAGTTCCAAGAATTTCAGCCAATTAATGCAAAGCTAAAAGTAAAACTGTATTAATATTCTGTATTTTGTATAGTCTATCAATGAAAGATAGTAATTTTTTTCCCCTTAGGATAAAATACATTATGCTTTATTTTTATATTAAAATGAGTAATTAATATTTTTTTTTGTTAAAAATCATATAAATTAAGCACTGGTTTATGTTTTTTTTTCACTCTCTTGCTTTCCAAAATCTTTCCTATTCTTCTGATTTAAAAGATGTTTTAGTACTATGAATACCTCATTAAATGATTTGCTTTTACAGAGATAGTCTTACAAGACTTATTTTCATATGTCAAAATTTAAGCATCAGTGATTATACAAGAAATTCAAGCATTCTTTTCATGAAAGGAAGAATTCTGTTGCTCCAATGCCAGATAATTATCTGCAAGTGAGATTTGTTGCCTAATTATATTCTACAAACAGAGTTACTGTTGCTCTTAGAGAACCAGATGATGGCCCAGCCTGTTACCTCTCTTTTGTCTTTAGAGCTGGAGTGGAAGCAGAGATGTTTCGGTGTGCAGATTTTTTTACTTCACTTACTCAGTTTACTAGGAAGTATGAGTGACACACATTCAAAGCACGAGAGACATACCTGCAGCTTGGAGGGAATGGTGATGGAAAATGCTCCTTGCCAGCCAAAAAATTGCTAATTGGAAGGTGTATTTTTGTGAACATTTAAGTCACAGACCATACATAGCAAAACTGCTTCATCACATATTCAGGGCTCATGATAAACTTACAGTTGGACTCAGACTCAAAACAGAAATTTATAAATTTAAACTCATATCTTACTGAGTTATATTTTGAAATTTAAATTTAGTGGGATTGTTCACTTTTTCTTGTCATGGTTTCTATTTGTCATTAATAGGAAAATAATAATTGAAAATAATTTCTGAAAAAGTCATAATAGTATATAATAATAGTCATTAAAGTATATAATAATATATATTATTAGTAGTCATAAAAGTATATAATAATATATATTATTTATGGATTTTTAATATTTTTAACTATAGCATCATATTCTTTTTAACCAATTCTACATGTTTTGCCTCTCAATCTGAGTAGCCTAAAAGTAATATCCTGGACATTAAAGTGGTAAAATTTAACAGAAGACTTTTAAGTGAATCAACAAGAATAAATGTAAAAAGTGAGTCCCAACCACATGATTGTGTCCTTTAGGTTAAAAGGATTCATGATTTAATTGCTCTTGAAATCTGAGTATTACAGGGGTTTAGGTGTCTTAGTCTTATAAAATGTGGCCTACATGTGGTTAAATCTTCAACCTGTCTTGTTCTTCCATGCTTATACCCTGTGTATGCTATAGTTTTGTTTATTAAATTATTTTTTTATCAAATGAAAGAAATATTCTTAAATATAAAACAGGATTAATTCTTACAGAATGTAGGGAAATTCCAACACCCATTATACACTAAACATCAAAAGAAATTAATGCCTTGCTGTCCTCTACTTCAGCTAATAGAAGCAGTATCCTTATTCTTTAACATGAGCTCACTGAAAATACAGTTGAATGACGGAATGCTCAGGAACATGAAATTCCTGAAACTAAGCCATTGACAGAGCTATTTAAGAAGCATTTGGTTTATACCCCATCTCAACATTTCTTATTAATAAGATATGGTTTACCAAGGCTTGAATTCTTCCTGCTACTTACTGGGTAATGTTTATTTTGTCTTGGCCAATAGACTGTCCAACCTGCTAAGGAGAAATTTGAACTAGAAGAGACAGGGGAGAGTTATAGAATCACTCACACTGCAAAGCAAGACTCAAGTAAGGATATTTCCAGCAACAGCACGCAACCCAGGAAGTGGGTACAAGACATGACTATGGGGTATCCTCTTGCACCCCTACTGGGAAATGGACAAACTCAAATACCTTGTTGAAGTGCCTGTATAGTAGTGCATGTATGTAGTACGGGAAAAAATAAAACAACGAGAAAATTTAGTGATCTATGTGCAAGGCATTTAAAGACGTGGTGGGATAGCCCACATGACTGACTGTCATAGATGGTTACATGCTTTTTAGGACTGACAGTCCAGGAAAGTGAGGTGGTGGAGTGGTCTTAATGTAAAAAAACACCTGGAATGTATGGAGCTCTTTCTTGGGAGGATGATGAGCAAGACAGGAATTTATGGGGAGTCTAGCAAAGGTGACACTGTTGTGGGTGTTTGATACGGGCTGCCTGATCAGGAGGAAGAAGTATATGAGGCCTTTTATAGATAGCTGGAAGCAGCCACACATTTACAGGCTCTGGTTCTCATGGGGGCAACAAATACAGAGACATCTGAGGGAGGAGCAACACAACAAGGCACAAACAATCCAGGAGTGTCTTGTAAAGCATTGATGATTACTTTCTGATATAGGAGATGGAAACATTTCACATTGACACTTCTTTTTAAATGCCTTGTGACTGCCAAATCATAGAGTCATGGAATTGTTTGGGTTGGAAGGGGGCCTCAAAGATCACCTACTTCCAACTCCCCTGCCATGGGAAGTAACATTTTCAAGTAGACCAGGTGGCTCAGATCCCCATTCAACCTGGCCTTGAACACTTCCAGGGATGAGGCACCCATAACTTCTCTGAGCAAACTGTTCCAGTGCCTCACCACCCTCACAGTAAAAAATTCTTCCTAATTAAAATCAAAACCTACTCTCTTTCATTTTGAAACCCTCCCCCCTTGTCCTGTCACTACATGCCCTTGTAAAAAGTCCCTCTCAATCTTCAGGTACTAAAGGTACTGGAAGACTGCAATTAGGTCACCTTGAAGCCTTTGCTTCTCCAGGCTGAACAATTCCAATTCTCTTAGCCTTATCTCACAAGAGAGGTGCTCCATGCCTCTAAACACCTTGGTGACCTCCTCTGGACTTGCTCAAAAAGGTCAACGTCCTTTCTGTTTTGGGGATGCCAGAGATGGATGCAGTACTCCAGGTGGGATGTCCCGAGAGTGAAGCTGAGGGGCAGAATCCTATTCCTTGACCTGCTGGTCATGCTTCTTCTGATGCAGCCCAGGATGTGTTTGGCTTTCTGGGCTGCAAGGGCACATTGATGGGTCATGTTGAGGCTCTCATCAACCAACACTCCCAAGTCCTTCTCCTCAGACCTGCTGTCAAACTATTCTCCCACTCAGCCAGTATTTGTGCTTGGGATTGCTCTGACTGCAGTGCAAGACTGTCATGGGTTGAAACTGAGTTGATTGATGAGCTTTTAAGCCAATGCGCTTTTGTGAATTTTGCATATTTAAACCCCGTGCAAGGGCGGGAAGTTCCTCTCTGGTTCCCGGTCTCCTGAGGGAGAA
>VZTE01005375.1:280870-394230 GCA_013397775.1 Eulacestoma nigropectus | reverse complement strand
ACAGGAGGGAGGCAGGGTATACAAGAACAACCAATGGGGATAAGGAGGGGGCAGATTGGGGGATGGACTACATCCTTTGAAGGGATACAAGGGGCATCTGGCTGCTGGCTAACAGACAGACCGAATCTCCAGAGGGTCACAAGATCAATGGAGGAGGCCCTTCTCTCTGAGGTAAGGGAGAGTCTTACACTTTGGAGCCTATCCACCATCGGGCCCCCTTGGTACCTGGGCTCTTAGGGCCCCCAGACACAACAGCTGTTGGTTCAGCCGATGCAACAACCATCCAGTTCCAACTCCCTGCCATGAGCAGTGACACCTTCCATTTGACCAGGTTGCTCAGAGTCCCATCCAGCCTGGCCCCGGAATGGGGCAGCCACAGCCCCTCTGGGCAGCTTGTGCCAGTGTCTCACCACCCTCGCAGGGAAGAAATTTTTCCTAATACCTAATGTGAACCTGCTATCTTTCAGTGTGAAGTCATTCCCCTTTGTCCTGTCACTACATCCCCCTATAAAAAGTCCCTTTCCATCTCTCTCACAGGCACCCTTCAGGTACTGGAAGGCCACAATTAGGTCACTCCAAGGCCTTCTCTTTTCCATACTGCGCAATCCAAATTCTCTCAGTCTTTCTTTGTACATGAGGTGCTCCATCCCTGTAATCATCTTGATGGCTTCCTCTGGACTCACTCCAACAGGTCCAAGTCCTTCCTGTGCTGAGGACCCGAGAGCTGGATACATTTTTTCCAGGTGGGATCTCACCAGAGCAGAGCAGAGGGGCAGAATCCCCTCCCTTATCTTCCTGCTCACTCTGCTTTGGGTGCAGCCCGGGAAAAAACTGGCTTTCTGGGCTGCTGGTGCAGATGGCTAATGATTTACTCTGGTTTTGGTACCTTGAAATGATCCTAGTAATGATCCAGTATAAAGCCATACCTTGAATCTTTTGATAAGTACTCTGCCAGGATCTTTACACACTGCAAGAAGCTGCTTCTCATCTCTCTCAGATGGGGCCTGTCTGAAATAGCACAAATCAGTAGCACAAATGGACAGGAGAACGTTTTGACAGACATCACTAAGTGAAAGCACTATTTTTTTTCTATAAATGATCAAGTACAGTTGCACATGAAGGACCTTTAACAACTAAAATTCTGTGTCAGTAATATCTACATCAATTCAATGTCTTAACTAAACCTCTAATTCAATATCTTCTATGTCAAGATATAGAAGAATTTCTGGAAGCAATTTTAAAAAAAACCCTCACATTGTTAATGTAAAACATTATATTTTTTGAAGACAAGTTTCAGAGGAGAAATAAATATTCATATTTTTATTACATCAATTGAAACTTAGCAACTGTGATTGGAAAGAATTTTCTGACTAAAGGGATTTTTTTTAGTCAGGTGTAAAAGTGTACCCATTAATTATCTGCCATGTTTTCAGAGAATACCAATAAAAATGATCAAAGGAGGCATATTATAAAACAGATCAGGATAAATTATGTAGAGAAAGCAAAATTAGGGTCTGTCTGTTTTAATGACACAACAAAAAGAGAAGATGGAAAACTTGAAAATGACTGATTTTGTTTTAGTTGTTGCAGAGGTCAAAAATTTAATAAAAATCAAGCTGTAACTGTACATTTGTGTAAATATCCATGAATTTGATAACAAAATTGCAGTAAATCATTAAGATTCACATTTTAAGATTTAGATTCAAAGTCATTTTAATCTATTGAAGATTTACTGTGACCTAATGTGGATCACATTATCCGTCTGCCTGCAGAAGCAACCTTACAGCTTCCTTTGAAGCTTCTAGTTCTAGATACTACCAACAAGCAGAAAACTGTTGGGATATCTTTTATTGACACAGTATATAATATAATATATAAAATATTTTCAAAACTTTTGTAATTCCACAGGACAGATAAAAATTGATAGATCTGTGGTTTTGCATAAGTACTAAATAAGATTTTCAAATATTCCACTTAGTTGAGATATGCAGGTTGAAGCTGAAAAAAAAAAAAACTGGAATATATAGCAAATATGCCTAAACAGAAGAGTTTAGTTTTTGTAGAAAAATTACTTCTCTTGCAAGGGAATGACATCATCATACAAAGTGACATGGAAATTAGAAGTGGCTCTCTAGTTTCACGATGTGAAACCATTTCTTCAGCAGGTTGTAAAAGACTACACATAAATAAATTTATATTACTAGATCCTTCTCTTTAGATTTCAGAATAGGAAAATATTTATGATATAATGGTACAATTCAAAATGTATTTCTCTCTTTTGTGATTTGGTGTTCCACAGGTCTTTCTCAAACCTCTAAACACATTTTAAAGACGGACAAAGAAATGAGTCATCTCAGCCTGTGATCAACTGAACTGGAAGAAAAAACAGTGACAGTTGCCTTGGGTTAACCAGCAGAAGTGATGTACATTCAACAATAGCTCTCAAAACAGAGTCATCTGAAATATTTACCTCAAAAGCTTTGTGAACCTTTCCAGCATTCTTAGAAATAGTGACAAGGAATAAGAGTTTGTTATAAACATTTCCTTGATTTATTCCAGTAAGCAACAGAACAAGAGATCTTTCAATACATAACCTCACTAAGGACGGATTTTTAAAATAATATTATTTAATGCAGTTGATGATTTTAATGAACCGCATTATTACAAACATTTCAAGTTTGCCATTATAAACACAATTATTAAGTCTCCAATAAATCAGCATCTGCAGAGAATCCCTTACTATGAAAAATGGTGCAGGCTTTAGTTATGAGGGTCTATTTATTTTAATTAGTATCTGCCACAGACTTGTAGCTTTGTCAAAGCATGACAGTTTCTTCAGGCTCTGCAACAGAAATCTAATGCAATATAGAAAAACACAAGGGCAATTCAATGACTGAATCAGAACTCAGTTTCTGTGTTATTGCAAGAAACTATCAAATCATTTTATAAATTTCACCTTCACCATTTAAGCACACTGAACTTAGCAGTAGGCTGCAAACTGTTGTTGACCTTGCAGAAAACCTGTTGTGGCACACACAGCTGCTTAGTTCAGAGAGGAACTGTGGACCTCCATGTCCTTTCAAAGAAGTTATTGTCTCAAATAAGGTACACCATTAGCAGGTAAACAGGTAAACTCAGTCATTGCTGTTATCACCACATCCAGAATTTTGATTCAAGTAACACAATTGTTTTACTCAAGCTCCAGAACCATTTCCAATAGCAAGGTATCTTCACCTGGAGTAATTCATTAAAAAGTGCTGCTTTAGTGAGCTGATACAGAGTTGTGGCAATGTTAACATCTGAAGAACACTGCTGAGAAAGCACTATCTGTAACTGGAATTGTCTTCACAGCCACAGGAGCCTATATGAAATTGCAGTAGCTTCAAAATGGCACAAGTTACTTATATGAGTACTAAGGTAGTGGACAGGTAATGCCACAGGATTTACACGTGGTTTATGTCATGGCATTCATCATAGAACTTGAAATGTATCAACATTCATTCTCTCTTTTCACTCTAAGCCATAAATCCCCACATTTTGCAGGTGGCAGTAGGAATTTTTCTAATGTACTTTATAGGTTACAAAAGAATACCTTTTTTCAACAGAATCCTTTTCTTGAAGAGATTTATATTACATTAGTGAGGGTGTCAAAAGAGTGTCTGTAGCCAGCATTTGGTTTTATACTTGCTTTAATCTCTTACACATGAGAAGATGGCAGAGTTGAGGATAGCAATTACAGCTGAACAAATATAATAAATTAAATACAAGATGAAGTTCCTGTTCAACTACAAAATTTCAGCCTAATATTTGGAAATTTAAATTAAGCATATTAAAGGTCAGTGACTATTTAACTAGCCTATGAAACCCCTAGGGAGCTACGAGCCCACACTTTCTATTCCAACAGAGATAAAGACCTAACCTTTCGTATCATCTGACTGGTCTTTTGGTTCTATACATCAATTGCTCTTTACTCTTACAAAAGGTATTTCTTTAACTTACTGGGTATTGAAATAATCAATCATACCCACCTTGCCACTGACTAAAAAGCTGCTTGAATTTTGCTAGTCCTCTGTGATATTTTTGTAGAATAAGGATTTTTCACAATAATAAAGGATGTGAATTCCAAAATGGTGTGCAACCACTTTAATGCTTGTTATAGAAAAATTTAACTCATAATTTTACACAAGAATAGGTCCTGTGATTTCTTGCAAGTTTTCCATTATTTGGTATCTAGACATTTTTATAAAATTCTGCTAAATACAGTTTGTTTTCTGTGTTTTTTTTTTTTTTTTTTTTGCTTGTTTTGGTTTGTTTGCTGGTTTGGGATTTTTTGTTCGATTTTAATGGTGACTGATTTTTCTTTTCTTCCAAACAAGTAGTAGTAGTAGTAGAAGTCTGATTCTATTCTAGTGACACTACTACTATAATAAGATCAGAAGGCATTCCTTTCCAAGTTTTACTTCTTATGTGCCTTTCACAGCACTGCAGATGTTTTCCAGTGATATAATTTTTTTTCCAGCTCAATATTTACCAAAGTAATCATGCTATAAGTAGCATCATTTCTCCTAGCCTGATCTGTTTTCTGCTCATGGTATTCTTTTTTTTCAGATTGTTACAAGGCCAAAAACCACTTCAGATATTAGTTTTTTCTTTTCTTTTTTTTCTTTTTTTTTTTCCCCAAAGAAAAACCAATCCGGATTTTTCTAAAAATAATCAGGAAGCTTGAAAGATGTCAAAATTGATTGAAAAGGAATATATTTTTTTAATTCCAAAGAGCTTTTCTAACAGATCTGTTTGGATTTTTTGTTTAAAAAATTGAGAAACATAGGATACATATTGAAAACAAATTAAAAGAAAAAAATTCTGTTCTGACCGGTGTTGATAAGTAGTTCTGTTCAAACAAGCATTCTCTGTGACAGCTGATACAAGAGAAAATGGAAAGAGAAGCATTTGAATGCACTTATGGTAATTTCTCTTTAAACTTTGAACTACAGATGGATAAAATTAAGTCTAAGGGTCATCTCAAAATGAACTTTAAATAAAAAAGTATTTGCAATTTGGATCCAAATTCTAAAATACTTTCTCATCACTAATTAATTCTCACAGCTTGATAGATTGCCCTGTTCTATACACAGATAATGAATTATCACTGCTGGAGAGTGCTGGAAATTTGCCAGCACCCTAATAAATAGGTCAGGAAAATGTAGGAGGAGACTGAGCAGTGGTGGTGATACAAGTCATCAGTGTTTTAAGTAGTGATAATAGGAAAAAACCCATCAGAGGGGGAAGAGAAAGGCCTGTGTCATTCCTTTTGGGTATATCTTAAACTCTTAGCAATCTTCTTTGTTTCACTTTCACAACAAAATTTTTATGCTCTAATTGCTAGTTAAGTCAATATAATTGCGCAAAAATCTTCAGATTGTTTCTCTGAAAAAACTTACCTGAATTTTTACTTCAAAATTGATATCATATTCAATTGACATCTATTTCACCAGTGCAAAAGGCACTTAACGTTTGTGAAATTATTAATTTATTTCAACTGTTACATGTTTCTTTTATTAGTTGTCCTTTGGTATCAAAATCGTGTAATTCTTTAGGGACTGATACAATTCTAATTTGCCAGAGAACTTCCACTGACACCAATAAGAGATCTGTGAATTTATGGCAGAATAGTCTTAGCATGAAGATTGCTCATTTGGGACTAAGTTGGCCTTCTATTTCAGTATTCTTGGCCTGTAGAAGCAGCTTTTTATTAATCAGTAATGGCAGCCTATTAAAGTTTTACTATTTACCATGGCAGGAGGGTTGGAACTGGATGGTCTTTAAGGTCCCTTCAAATCAAATGATTCTATGATTGTAAAAGCTTCATCCTTAAAAACTGAATAAGTTGTCATTTCAGTGTGAGGATAAAGAAACAGAAAAAGAAATGTCATTCTTTTCCTCAGTCCACAAATCTTAGGGCTAATTTCCTCCAGGTAATGAATGATTCCATGGAAGGAAGACTATTCTCCTTATTTTCAGTTTTGTACATAGCTTGCAATACTTCTCATTCTCTAAACAGAATAAACCTTCCAGTCACTAAATTACTGTGTATGGATGGGAAAAGCACGTGTCTTGAGGTTTGGAACTGAAATTGGGGTTTTTTTTTAATTTCTATGGAAAATGAAAAGTAGTTCCCTCAGATAGCAGGCTGCCTCTCTTGTCTCCACATACAACATAAAGACCTTAATTTGCTAATTAGACAATAGTTAGTGAAAAAAGTAAATTTAAAAAATATATAAAATATTGTGAATCTGAAGAGATGAAATTCAGGTCATTAGGATTACATCTTGAGTAGAAAATACATGGTTGAAGATGAAAATGCAAGCAAAGGTTAGCATTCAGCTATCACCTGTTGGGGATTTGGTATCAAACATTTCTCATTAGCAGTCTCAGCAGTTCCACTTGCTGTCAAACATCAGTTCTGGTGTCATGAATTTTAAGCTCCTTTTTGCTTCCAGGAGGTACCATTCATAAAACAGTGAATCAAATTTTGACAAAGTTTCCCTTATTAATTCTTATGTTTACTGTATTCCTCAAAGCTATAGAAATAGCTGTTTCGTCTCTTTTGTCTGATTCTAAATGGGAAAAGAGGTTTTACCAGATTAGTCCTTACTTTTGTGCAAACACACAAATCAAGAGGCACATAGTAAATGAAAAGAAACCTCATCACTTCATCGGTGGCAACGTGCATCCCTAATTCTCCAAGATTCCACAGTAAACCTATAGATTAGAGAACCAGAAGAAAATTAGAATGGTAGAGAAAATTGTTGAGAGTTCAGCTCACCATTCCCTCTCATATTCTGCTCCTCCATGATAGGTAGAACAGAAAGGAAGAAGAAAGAAAGAATCTGTGAGCTTCTGCTCTGCCTCTGTCTTCCATCATCCCTGACAAACTATCTCAACAGAGGGATTTAACAGCATTGAAACATACTGAAACAACCTGTGAACCTTAACTCAGAAAAAAATCCCCCCAGAATATATATATGTGTATATATATATATTAAGTGAATCACTTGAACACATGTGAATATAATTCTTTCTCTCTCTCCAGATATATACATATACATGGACATGCAGGCACACAGAAACATGGACACACTTCAGAAGAGTTAACAATTTGATTTGGCTGCTGATGTTTTCTGACCATCAATAAAGCTGTACAGTTGGCCCCCAAATCCTTCAAATCCTCCCAAATCCCAAATCCTTCCCAAATCCTCCACCAGTCTAACTTATTCAACCTGTTCTTATGATTCGGAAGTTTTCAAAAATTATGATCATGTTAAACATCCAATGCATTGTATTGGTTTCTAGTATTTTCCTCCCTTTTCAGCTGAGAAAAAACCAAACAGTTGAGAATTACGTAATTCTGAATCAGTCTTGTCCTTTAATTTGTCAGCCTAGTGAAGATTTTAGAGTCTTTCTCAAATAATTTGGTTCTCTGATGATTTACTGAATTCTGAGCTTCTTGGTCAAATACCATTACAATAGACACCTGTTTAAAACCACCAATTAACACCAACTAGTATAACAATACCACATGTCCAGATTATTTAATTACTGGAGATTTGTGAAAAATTCCTTGGCAAATAATACAAAGACAGTATTATTCTTTACTTTTCACTGCAGAAATCGAAACTATGATTTAGGATATGAATACATTATTTAGCCAGTTGGCTTTTTCTAATATTACTTTTTAGCTTAAAATGAATCCTGATCTTATTATTCTTTCAATAATCTTGCTATAAGTATTAGTAACCTTTCTAGTGCTCACCAGTGCTTTTAAAAACCAGATGGGTTCTTTGAAAACTAACTCCCCTCTTAAAAAGCTGAGTAGTTACTTCCATCAGTCAACAACAATCTCCATATACTTTTGTGCATCTCTTATACACAGAATCTCTCACCAAAATACAGACCTTTCACCACCCCTTTTATTATGCCATCCAAATGTCACTTCGAGCTATTTTAATCTTGCGGCACATTAAATATTTGTGACTCTTTTAGATAGTAAGTAGGGCAAGTTATTTTCTGCAGAAATAGTATTTACTGTGCATGTGGGTGGTTGTTTTTATTCCTTGATTTATTCCACAGATAAGACATGTTGGGTCCTTCAGCCTGTGAAATATGGCACAGGAATTTACATCTCCTCAGAACTGACAGTGACTGTCAAGCACAGTGATCCCTAGCTGACAGTGACAGCTGGCAAAGGTCATTCAAGAGTTAAAGATGAATAAAAGGTTCTAAAATATGAATCTGGAAACAGTTTTATGGAGTGAAGCTTGTTTGAAGATGTGACATCCCATTTTGCAAAATTGCAATCTGATGGGTAGTAGTCAAAACAATTTCCTAGAAGAAAAATGACTGCAGAAATTTAAGGTAGGAACAGAAGCAATCTGGTAGCTAAAGCTAAGGAAAAGCTGTTTTCATACAAGCTGCAATTTGAAATTAGTCAGCTTTGATAGATTTTTACCAGCAAAAACTGAAGGAAAAAAAAAAAGGAATACTCAAAACCTTACCAAAACACAACCAGTTATTTCAGATATTTTTCTCAGTGTTTCTGCATGTTCACCAGAATGACTGGCCAAGCATAATCTCCCTGAGGGGCTCAGTTATGCTTGACAAATCAGAGATGATATGGCTTTGCTTATATACTCTTGAAGCATGAACTCATTCTCCTATTTACATTCTTGTTTGTTGGATTTCATTTTTGTATTAGCTTTTCAAATGTGGAATAATATCAATGTTTTTAGAACCTGAAAACACCCCAATAATCAACACTCATTATCCTTAAAAATTATAGCAGAGACTTATATAAAGGGAATTGGAATAAATACAAAGAGACTCTTAAAGCAAAACATGTCATGACTAACTAGATCAGTGTAAAGAATATCAGAGAAATTACTTTCCATCAATGTACTGTTTTGGCCTACTACTCTACAAGTTCAATGAAAACAAATTAACATCACAGTTGCACTTCAAGGAAAAGTCTACAAAGGTTTACATGGATAATGCAAAACATTTGGCAGTGTATTCTGAAACAGCCAATGTACACTTCTGATTCTACTGACATAATACTATACAGTAAAAAAATGCTTACTTTTAATGAAAGAAGCAAGTAACACAGGCTTCTTATGCTGAAAATATCCTTAATATTCTACCTTTTTGCAAAGAACCTAAAGTCTGCTTAAAATGAATATATTTTATAAGACACTACTGCAGTTGAATTTTTGTTGGCATGGGGGTCAGAGAATTGTTGCTTAAAAAGACTAAACTACTTCCTGTGATGTGATGTAATAGACTATAAGTACCTAGCTAAGGCTGCAGCTCAAAAGTAAAAAAAAAAAAAAAAAAAAAAAAAATACAATAAAATATAGAGACATTGTCAGATTTCAGACCTTCTCAGTAGGGAGAATTAATGAAGCTCAACTTACCTCTCAGTGTTTCCCCCAAAAAGTCACTGAACAAAGTTCAATCCACTATTAGGAGCCATATTTTCCAGCTTTCAGGTTTCTCACATCTCTTTCCTGAATCCTTTGTAATGCTTTGCTCTAATTTTTGATGTCTGGAACTAGAGATGGAATTCCAGTAACATTCTTGTCACTGCAGGGATAATACAGATGAAGTACTTTCTCCCCACTTCTAAAGGATATTCCTCTAATAATTTAAGGATTGCATCTGCTGGTTTTATTATAACTCTGCAAAACATATTGACAGCTCCTGACAGTTTCATTCCGAGTTTTGTTTCCATGAATGCAGGATATCCAAAACCAAATTATGCGTCATAAAAAATACATTATGAATTATTTTTCCTGATGTAACAGATACCTATACAAGGCTTTGGATTCCAATGCATTCACTCTGTAAATGAGTTTTCCTAGTGCATAATAGCAAAATAAATAATTCTGTGATGCTTATGGCTCAGGAAAAAAAGGAAAATGAAACAGATTCAAGGCCATAAAACCTGTTCGCAGGAAGGACCAATGCAAGTCATACATCCTGACTGGCCTCTCCATTTCCATAATGAATAAACCAAAGAACTCTGAAAGAACCAATTTGGCCTTGATAATTTCAGGTGACAAGTCCAGTCTTTGTGATAAGTTCAGTCATCAGTCATGCTTCACTAGTGTCACTGCCTGAAAATATATCCCAGACCAAGCCTTGATTGTCACCATATCTTTCTCATCCACTACTTACAACATCAGAAGATCAGAAATGTCCTTCAAGTTTCCTCTTTCCATCATGGTTATTTATGTACCATAACAGATACAAATGAAAAATTTCTAGAGTAGCAAATTTTCTCTAGAAAATGCCCTACAGGTTTGGTCTGAATTCTGGAGATTGATGAGTTTGCACAGGATTAAAGGCAAAAAGCCTGCAAACCAAGCATGGATTCTTTCAATGAGCATGAGGGTCCAGATCCATTCAGGAGACCTAGTCAACATCAATCTGTATCAAGCTGGATTTAGGAAATATTTGAGAGACACCAAAATTATATGGAAAATTCAATTGGTGAATTTCTACATAAATTGTTCTTGGCTTGCAGGTTTCCCAAACCAGGAAAATCCTCAAGATACTTTAAGCAGAGGCATCTTGTAGACCCATTCCCAGTTTTTCATGGTATTTAAAAGGAGATAACAATGGTACTGGCTTTCTACATTTTTACTTTAAAACCAGGAAACCCAAATCCTTGGATTTTCAATTAGAATCCCAGCTTTGGGATTTCAGACAGCCAACGGCAACAATAATGCTAAAAGCTTCAATTTCTTTCCTCTGTTCCAGAGGCCTTGAGAGAGTATTTATTTAAGAAATAACATATATTTGGTTTCCATAACAACATTTTCTGCATGGCAATAAGTATAAAAACAAATTAACCCTGCCAGTCCTAGTGTTCTCAAGCAGCCAGTTGTGTCCTCAGACAGCATTTTTTAATTAGTATTTAAAGAATAAACTGATTTTTCATATGTTACGCTTTAGGGGTTTGGGGGTTTTTTTTTAATCCTCAGAGTATGGCTTTTCTGAATTTTTTTTTTTTTCCCATAGAGATCAGACATACAAGTTCAATACATCTCCCTTATCTACATCCTGCTGGATATTTCAAAATATCCTAACATACATAACAAGCAACTTCTCCCATTTCTTCTATTACTTGTATACTACCTTAAGGGTCATGTATTTCATGCCAGTGTTACATTTAGGAAGATCTGGCACAACATCCAGGATGTCAAATGGTTCTGATGAGATTCTAAGTTCATTTTTAGAATATTAAATGTACTGCATTTTCTGCAAGTACCAGACAGAATTCCTGGTTCAGATATTTCTTACTAAAATAGAACTGGGTTAACAGAAGGTAGTGTGCAGTTGGTGTCAAAAGAATGACGTGTTCGGAAAAAAAGAAAAAAAAGAAGAAAAAGTAATGACTTTTCCTAGTTTAGGCTTGTTTTAAAGAGAGGCAAACTGTTTCTTTCTTCTAGGAAGTGCATAACCATATCCTGCATGTAACATCTAAGACTTGGGGTGTGTTGGAAATGTTCCATACACAGTCACAGCAAGGACACTGATTTAAATTCATACTTTCAAAAATCTGATCCAATTTCCCAGGTATTTCATAACCACAACGAGCTCCATCCAAAAGCCTTTTGCAATAGGGTCCTATCTCTTTTTACCTACTGATTTCCAAATCTTTCCCAGTAGGGGAAAGATGGATGGTAAAATACATCATTACTGTTATGTTATACTGACTTTTGTAGAGAAAATAAACAAAGAAGCCCTAAAACCTTCTCTATTTTCAAATTTCTAATCAAGAAAGACTCAGAGAAACTGATAATAATAGAAAAGCAGGTCCTTATTTTAGTTTCTTAGAATTACCACATGGTGATGATTTTACAGGTAGTTGTTGTGGATGTTTACCTTGTTTTGAATTAGTGCGCTGTTTAATGTCTGCCAAATGGAAGCTTATTTCTGCACTTACACAGCTGTTCATGTGTTTCCCAATGAAGCTTTTATAGAATATGTTCAGCTACAAGTATAAGGCCTCCCACGAGTGAAGCACTTTTAAGATCCTGCCACCTATAGATTCTATTCTCATTTGTGAAAGTACTGCCACGTGAGAACAGTTTGCACATGTAAAGGAGGAATAAAAAAAATTAAATTCATGATCACTGAAACTAAAACCTTCAAAAAAATCTACGTCAAGGAAAGCTGCTAGCATCCACTTATGAAGTATTATGTTATCCACAAATAACATCAAGTGTACCCCCTATACTCTCAAGGAGAAATGAGATGCAGATTCTGGTTTTGTCTTTTAATGACTGCCCCTTCATAAAGTAAGTATTTACCTTGTCAGTCAAGAGTGACACTAAATTGCATAAGAATTGCAACTTCACTAGTGAATGATTTCTAAAGGCTGAAGAGACTGAATAGGGTATAAACCAGAGAAGCTTCAAATCTGTTGATTATGCTATATTAAACCAGTTAACAACCCAATTCACTGCTTAAAACACCTCAACTCATGTTCTTTAGAATTCGGAACAGAAAATATTCCCTTTTCAAGCAAATATTTCCATTGGCTTTCCTGGGGTCTTCCCTAACATTTAATTTTCCTACTGGTTTACTATCTATTGATATCATATTTAATACTTATAATGGAAATTTCACTTTTCACAAATGCCATGGTATGCAGTTGCAGTAGCTGAGACAGGTATCAAATATATATATATAAAAATTTTTAAAAAAAGGTATGTGTGTACACACGTGTGCGCGTGTGTGTGAAAAATTGCTAACCTGCTGCTGCTGTAAACCATAAGGGCAAAAATACAAAGCAGTTTCCTGAAGTGACCAGTGAATGCCATTATCCACATAGGGCAGTGTAGCAATTATAGCAGAGAGCAAAAAAAGATCAAGCAAAACCTTTTGTGTTTTAGAAAGTGTAAAAACCTGTGTTCAGCCCCTGCTCTCCAGAGAACAGCTGCCACTTTTGTCTCCTATTGCTAGCAGTAGTCTAGATCCACTTACGTAGAAAAAAATTGGAGTATGTTATACATAAAGGATTCATATTTTTGTAACTTTTACTTCAGCATACATACCTACCTGTGTGCAAAACAGAACTAACCAAAGAGCCTTCTTCAGGTGGCAGGTTTCTCAGGGAGACAGAGCATGCTACAGATGTTGTCCATTTTGCACAAACCAAGTTAAAAGCTGTATCATTACACACCTCAGTCACCTCAAAGAGTGGAAATTAGCTGAAGGAGGGAGAACAACCTCAGGGTAAAACCTCTTTACTATGGTACAACTGTTGACATGAAGTACTAGTTTTCAAGATTTGTCTTTGTAAAATGCAATGCCATTTGTAAATGAAATTATCTGTAGAAACAATCCCCTATATGGTATGTCAATGAGAATTATTTTCAGTCAAAATCATTGTATGATTTCCTGGAATGCTAAAAATAAGGCAGATTTCATAGAGCACAGCTTTCCTCTTTACTTTTTCTTTTTAAAACAGCTGTTCACCATATAACCCTAGGAGTTACTAACACTTTGAAGGCAAACAAAGACAAATCCATTCTTCAGTGCTTCTGCAAATGAACTGCAATAAGCCCTTCATCTCATAATCCATTAGGCATAATTGGCCCCATGCATGTAGACGGATGAAACATTACCTGGTAGTTGTCCTACATAGTATTCAGACCAAGCATTCATTATAACATTCAAATCAGGAATATAAATCAAAAGAGATTGTTTTGCTGGGAAGCAAGTGATGCAAATAGGTTTACCTTCATGATCCAGGTCTGGACAAAAATCATGAATGACTTTTTGTATTTTCTTCTTCTTAATTACATAAAGGGCAACAACACTTTAATGGGAAGCAATACATTTTTTCCTACTACCTTCTTCTCCTTCAAAACAGTTTGTGCAACACCAAAAGAACAGAGGAAAGAGAGCAGATGGTGAAAGAAGCACCCTTTGCATAGCAGCCCAA
Source organism: Eulacestoma nigropectus (assembly GCA_013397775.1). NCBI lineage: Eukaryota > Metazoa > Chordata > Aves > Passeriformes > Eulacestoma > Eulacestoma nigropectus. Next base: position 380,216 of record VZTE01005375.1, on the reverse strand, counting down.
AGTCTCAGGCCCAAAAGAGAAGGCCAGGCGCTTCAGCTGCTGCTGGTGATCATAGGAGCTTTGTTATACCGGTTGAAATAATCCATGGATCCCAACACAAAAGGTTTCTGATATACCTGCATCTCAAAAGGGTTGACAGATGTTTAATGTCCTTTACTTCTGGGTTAAGAATTCTCTATCCTTTACACTCTGTTAATAATACTGCTTAACAGAAGTCAAATAAAAATTCATTGCAGTACCTATAAATATAGGTACTTTTCTTTGTGCAAGATGCAACAAAAAATTCTTATTTTAGAAGAATGCATACACATTTTAATATCTTAAACACATTTAAGAAAATGTGCTGTCCTTCTCAGACAGAACTTTTCCAGATTTCTCTGCAATACTTTCCAGTCTCAGAGTTTCAAAGACTACACTGTTCATACAGGAAAATTTAGAGCATTTCCATTCAAATAAAGCTCAGCATTAGCATATGCAGTCCTCAGCTTGAAAACGAGGTTGCCAGGGGATTACAGTGTGCTATTCAAAGAGAAAAATAAAATAATAATTCTACATGTTATAAATTTCTAACTAGAATCAACTGTAACCATAAATATCTAGTCACAAAAACATCTTTTCTTAATAAGAAAGAACTGTGTAAGTGAGAATTTTTCTTATGTTTTAACAGCAGGTATTACTAAATCCAGAACACATGTATTACTTTTAAAAGACCCAAAGCATAGTATTTTTATAAAATTCTGTTGACAAGTTACCCATGGGACATTTATTTTGATACTGGGTGCATCAGTGCCATTCTCAGTCACCTGACCATAGCCATAGGTAGATCAGAGTACACCTTGAATCAGCTCTCCTGCCCACTCACTCCTGCTTGGTAGCTTCATCTGCTATATTTCTGCTCACTTCATTTTCTATTCTTGGAACTGGATGTGCACTGGACCTCTAGAACCACAAAGAACACCAAAGGAGTAATTTCTGTGAATAAATGCTTCTTCCATATTTCACTCAAGCACTGCATCCATTCATCGCTTAAAAGCTGGAACTTTGAATACGTAAGAACAATATAATCTCCCTCATCCCTCCACTGGATTAATACCATTCTGCAAAAAAAAGGTTGGAACAAAAAAGATTGAAAACAACTGCTATCCGATGAAATGAAAGGATTATTATATTTATAGTCATAAGAATTTTCCCCTTCTTTTAAAATTAGTCTCTTAACATAGGATACGACCATTCTCCTCTGAATATGTCTGGGTGTCAATATATTGTTAAAGTATCTCAGAAAGAAGAACACACCAAAAGATAGGGCAAAATCTCAGTCAACTCGAAATTAATCAAATTTTTTGCCAGATATTCCCTCAGTTTAATTACAGAATGAGTCATGTGTAACTACCCTTCTAGGTTACAAATGGAGAGTTCCTAAAATTTTATTCTGTGTATATAAATAACATATGTGAATATCTAACACTCTTACAAATACCTTTTTTTTCAGTATAAAGTTGCTGATAATGCACATAGTCCTAAAATGAAAACAATGTTTATTTGGATTCCTGCGACAAAGGAGATATGTTATTACTATGTAACGTGTTTTGCTTTTCAGAATAGAAATACAAATCAGATTATTTCAGATAATACTCTGGAACCAAGGAAAACTTGTATTATTGTATTAAAACCTGGAATTAAATAATCTTAAAGAATCATTTGAAACTATTTGATATGAAGAAACTGTGGTTAGTGGATTTCAGTTTGCAGCCTCTCTTTCCAGGGGTCTATGGACTATTTAAAGAAGGGATCCACAAAAAAATTAGTTATGAAAAACAGTGTAGTGTAAAGACAAAATATTTGGGTTAGAGACAGTAAGATCTGGCAGAGGAAGAAACTATTAATAGTTAACACTATTGCCTTCCCTCAGATTAAACAACACTTCTTCACAAGTGGGCTTAAGGAATTACTAAAAAAAACCCAAACTGTTTCCTTCATCTCTAAAGAAAACCAAAGTTTACTTCATAACCAAGAGATAATTAATTGTTTGGAGACTGATTGTGGAAGACAGAGTCCTTCATTTCTTTAAGCTGTGTTCTAGAAAATTAAACCCATTCTTTTTGCAATGCTTGAAGGTGATGCTTTCCTGCTATGAAACAGGGCAGTCACTAAAATAAAATGATTGCAAAGTTCCAACCCAATGGTCTAGGCAACAGCAGCCCTGAAGGGAACATGACATTATGCAGAGAATGGGGAAGAGAAATGCTGCCTATATTTGTGAATTGAGCTACAATTTGTCTACCTCTGATATTTTAACCTTTGATACTTGTAGATATTAAAAGTAAATGAATTTACTCCCTCAATTTACGGTAATCAAATGCACACACCTTCTGTTGTTTAGACATAAAAGTGAAATGTATCATTTATGAAGTTTAAAGTCATAGGCTGAGCTGAACTTAACAGAGTTACATTATTCCTCTCACACAAGTAGAAACATTCTGTTTGCAGTATGATAGAAAATGTAGTGCTACATGGGTTGGTTTTCATCTTACAATAGTGTGCAAGTGAGTACCTGCTGCACATTCTTCTGCTTCTTTCTCCCTAAACCGCCCCATATTTTCTGCACCCAACACAACTCACTGAGTTACAGTAACTGTGTTTACTTGAATGCGTCCATGGGAAATACTGTAAGTGCTTCTGCATGTGTACCAGACCACATATGTTTCTTGTCAGAGTCAAGATTAATGAATTACATTTTTGCATTTTTAGAAGCAGTATTACTCATTTGGGCTTTTTGGCGTTCATTTTTTAATGAGGTAGCATTCTATCTTTGTACCTTCATTTCCATCCTACGAATTAATCATAAAGTGTTATCCATACAAATGCTCTCAATGTTTTTCTAGTTTAGATACAATTTCAATATTCATTATTACATTCAGGTATTAAGAAATCACTTCTGCAGCACAGCTGTATTCCACCTATAAAAGAGAGCAAGAACTCTAGTGAAGACAACTGCAGAAGTCTAGGTATTTCGCAGCAAGAAACAACATGAATTGTGTTGATCCGTTCACAAGGCAAAAAAGAATGAGAGGTTGAGCATTTTAATAACCTGCTAATGTCACCAACTCATTTAATTTTGACAGGGAATGCATCTTGGTCTTGTGTTACCGCTATTATACTACACTTTTTTCTCCAGTGTTCTAGTAACTGACTGCAGTTTCTACAGTATTCTGGTAACATAATGTTCCTACAGGTGCTGAGTAGGAAGATTACGGTGGGGGATGTGATGGATCGCTTTCTGTGGAAGCACAAAGATCTGTGTGTCTGTCTGACAGCTGTGGAGTCTTATGATTACCTCCAGAAGCAATTGTGCACTTCAGTCTTGGTACTGCTATTTCTTCAAGGTAGTAGTGACTACTGTGTGTCACAATTTCTGTGGCTATCTCACTGTGTGACCCCAAATCCAGTGAATTCAGTAGATCTTCCAAATGCAGGAAACACTGTTTTTCAGCAGTTTTTGTTAAAATAGCAACTGCGGTCACAGAAAGTCCTTTTATTCTGCAGTTAGTGAATTTCCTTCAGAAAACTGTAGGAAAATTAAATCAGGCACTCCGGTTAAATAAAAAGAAAGCACATTCCTCTTTCACAGTTGGATGCCTAATGAAAGGCAAACTGAAAGGAAAGTCTGAAAACAAATTAAATGAGAAAGAATATTTAAGGATTATAATTTTTTGCCTAAATGGTTATTCAAATCAGGTTCCTTTGCCTAATGATTACATTTTTATTTTTATACTTATACTCTCACATGCATGTATGATGCATAGAAAACCTACCATGACAATTTATTGCCTCCAGTTTCAAATTATTTGTCAGAAAAGATGACTGTCAAACTCAATGCACTAGTTTGTTTCTGCTCTATTCTCTTGTACAACCGAGATAAAACATGCTCAGTGCACCCTTTCAAGCACCAAGAAGTAAGCACATTGCTTATCAAGTCACCTACAACTGACACATTTTAGAGGGTTTTAAGATGATAAAGGGAGTACTGCTGTAATGAGGTGATGTTTCATGAAATGACAGATCCATTTCTGAATGTACAAACAGTTCCAGCAGCCTGAAAGGACACACTATAATACACCTGAAACAGAGAGTGGTAGTGTGAGCACAGGTGTGCTGCCACAAGGATAGAGAGAACTACAAACCTCAAGGTGGATGGTTTACACCACCACATATGAAATGGCCTGAAGCAACCATCTAGTTATAACATCTTACGATTATGTCATTAAATCATCATTTACTACCATCGTCCTGCCAATTTCATCTACGTTTAGTGGTACATCGGGCAGGAAAGTGTAGCTTCTTACACAACCCAAATTTACTCATTGTATCTACTTCTTTATCCAGCATCTTAGAAAACAAGACAGGAAAATGTGATTTAATAAGACAAAACTGTTGCAGAATGATAAAAATCTTCATCTGCATTTGGCACTGAACCTGAAGAAGACAGTTGCATGTTTTTATGTTCTGATCTGGCTGTCCCTTCTACAGACATACTTAATTCTCATGTTTTACAGTGAACCTTGAGTATAAGGCACTTGGAAGTCCTTAGATGAAAGACTTCATATAAATGTTATTTAACAGCACTTGAATTGTTGGTAACTCAGTATTCGCAAGTCATAAAATAGAGACTTGGTTGCTGTCAGTTCCAGTTAATCTTCTAGGAAAAATAAAAGTTCATATAAGGAGGAAAAAAAACCCCAGGAAAAACATTAAGAAAAATACTGATTTCTGAAACTGAGCATTACATCTTTTATTACAAAACTTATGGGTGGAAATATTATCTGACTTTATTAACTGATAATTAGTGAAGACAGATAATTTGTGAAACTTTCCTGTTGAGTAATTTTTATTATTATAAAAAATACTGTTATTATTCCTACTGACTTCTCTCAGTATGTGCAAAGAGATCAAAGAATGATCTGGTAGCGGAAGCACAATGGCTACAGCCAATATTTGGACTCCTTTTCATTTTAGGAAAGATGGATGTGAAAACTCAATGCAGTCTGTGGAAATGGACCAAAAAGTACTGTCCATCTAACCTATTTGATAAAAAAATTAGAGTCAGAAACGAAAACCTAAAGATGAGATTAAGTAATAATTTGTGTATCAGTATCATGGTGATGTGGCATCATACAGACTTAGGCATTAGAAATATTCCTTATCTTTGTACTGACTACCTTTGTCAACACTGTCATAGACAGAGGAGGATTTCACGTTCTGATTTTTCTTTTAGCATAGAATCAACACACGTGCATTACAGATTATTACAGATGTGGGCAGAGAAGAATGGAAATATTTCAGTCTTAGAGTAGTTCCCCTTATCACACTATCTTTTTCCTGTTGAAGGTAGCAAAGCTAACACATCATGAGGCTCAAAGAGATTGGGGAGAGGGAAGAGAGAGAGACTTCTGCTTTACATTCATAAATTCTTTGTTCTTAAAGAACTGCAAGTAGCATAAATTAATATAATTTAGTGTTCATTAACACAAGGTAATAAGATATGTTGTACACAAATTATGATCAAAAAACTAAATGAGCATTGAGAGGTTAGGCATCCATGTGTCAGAAAGATTTATGCCTAGTATCTTACATTCTAAAGTTCTAGAGATAAAACCCAGTACTCCATGGGCTGTTATTGCAGAATAGAGTGGTGAAGAATTCTAAGTCAGCATCATATTTGTCCATTTGGTTTTCACTTGTCCTCAGGAGTTCTGTCCCTGTAGTGATATCTAAATGGTAGTCACCACAGCACCACATCCTGTAAGTCACATTCCAAGCCCATGGCAAGACGAATCATGTATCGAAACTCCTTCTTTCCCTGAGTTCTATAGTCCATGGAAGAAAGAAATCTAGGCAACTGGGGAAACCGACACCTGCTCTGAAAGTTTCACAGAGCTCGACTTGGACACAATCTCTTTGTACCCTTAGGAATTCGGTTTGTACCCGTGAGAATTTTAGCATCAACAGAAGAAAGAAATCAAAACATCAGATGAAAGAATGCACAGCTGCTCGAAGGAGCTGTTTGCTGCTTTAGATTGTTTTAGATGGGTGTTAGTTTCAAGCAACCAGTAGTTTTGTGGGGTGTTAACTCAGAAGCCAATAGAGACACAGCACAGGTGCCGGGACACTGTATAAAAAGGGGCTTTGTAGAAATAAAGGGAGCATTTGCCATTGCCTGGAGTTGTTACTTTGTTTATACATGTCGTGACTGCCTCAACAGCGACAGGCAACAGACCAGAAAGAGTACGATGACTGGGGAACTAAGACTGTAGGCAAACCATGCAGCTTGGGTGGTGCCTGAAGGTTGAAAAAGGTACAAACAACAACGTTGGAAGCACTACTACCACACACTTCATTTGGGTCCCCTTTCCTAGAACAACTGTGAACTTCTTGTTAAGTAAACATCCCACTAAAGTAAATGGGAGTTAGAGCAGGAGAATTGTGCTCCAATCATTTCTGGAGTGCTGGAATCAACAGGCTGCTACATGCTCTGCCCCTGTGCCTAACACAGCAAGGCCACACACTGAGGAATATTTGCTGAATGACGTAAATACAGAGAGACTCAGAAAAGGAGCCCGATGAGCATCCTCTCTCTGTGCATACATCAGGCTGAAGGGATGCGTGGTTTTTTCCTGAACATGCTCTGTAGTTATCACTACATAAGGTAACGCAGTGGTTCAGGGTATTCATTTCCATGAACTGAAAGTCAACTGTTCACCCTGACTTCTGACTCCACCTGATGAATTACCCTGTCTGCAGTGCCTGATCTATAAATAAACACAACATCTGTTGGAATGCTAGGTCTGAAAGTCTGGCTGAATAAATCACTCTCCAGAAATGCCCAAAGCTGCTAACATTCTTTCCACTGCCTCTGTCCTTTCCCCTTCTCCGCCATGCATATATCCATCTTCTTTCCCATCCAGTGGAAGTAATTTTTGTGTTCTTGCTTTCTCTTTTTCAATTTCTCAAAGGCATACCTTCAAGAATAAATAGGAAGACCCTGACAATTTAAGAAGCAAATTGTTGGGTTTCCACAGGGGTTGAAGTTTGTCTCCTGCAAGTTCATATTCTCCTCAGGAAGATATGAGACTTAATGAGATCAGATGTCTGTGATTATAGAGAAAGGAGTTGAAACCAGAAAGTGCTTGATCCCCCACATGTAAACATCAGGCATTGCAGCATCATCTTTTGACAGAAATACTTCTGGTTTAAGATTATAATTCAAATTACAGGTCTACTACAAACAGCTAAAGAAGCTTTATGAAATAATATTGTCTGATATTGAAAAGAAAAAAAAATTGACCACCTCCAAAGTTAGCATCAGGATCACATATTGTTTTGATATTAACCTGAAAATTTGATAGGGACACCATCCATGCAGATGCAAATATCAGATGGTCATTTTTATAATCAATCATAAATCAGAGCAGAGGCTTTGATAAGAAATCACTTCAGTTAAATATTCAGGGATAAAAGAAGTTCTGCAGCTGCTTAAGCCTTCGGGCCTTGATGCTATATTAAACAAGTGCAGTCTTAAAGTGCAGCCCAGCTTCCCAGGTAGCATAAATTCATTACTTCTCTTTCCTTCTGAAAGAACAGAAAATATGACATTTCAAATATTTTGGGTAACAACTGATGCAATTTAGCATCCCTTTGTACACATTTTACCTTTTGATTTCAAAAGGTCATTTTTTAATATTTTTCCCCAATAAATTTTTTTCTTACTTTCAATAATACATTCAGAATGTAGATTAAAATAATGAAAAATGTTTTAAAATGATAACATTTTCCAGGTTTCAAAGTATAATTCAAGAACTCATTTCCTCATTAGGAATTTTAAATTGCATGTGCATTTTTCACTCTACCGAAGAACTTCTTATGCAACTTTGAAATACATTCCATAGACCCATTACAACAATTAAACCTTTGAAATACATTACACAGACCCTTTCCAATGATTAAACTTCAAAATAGCTAATAAGGGAAGAATTATTTATAACTTAGCCTTTGGCGGTAGGAATTCTAAACAATTTTTGAATCAAGCTTTTTAACTTTGGAAGGAAAAAAAAAAAGAAAGAAATCTCTGAAGCCAAAGGGATAAAAAAGGAAAGTGGAGATACTTTTTTCTGTGAAAGTACTGGCATTTGGGTTCCTATTGATCTCCTTTGTCATTTTAACAGCAGCTCTTGTACTTTACACTGAAGGTCTTCGATGCACTTTGCCAACCGTAATGAATACATCTTAATATTCCTCTAAAACAGCAAGGTAGTGTCCTCAAACTTAGGATGAGAAAATGACACAAATACACAGAAAGGATTTCTGACCCATTTGTCGAATGCATTGAGCCACTGAATCAGACTGTGTGCAACTTTTAAATCACCTAAAAGCAAGTTGTCAGGCCAGCTCAGTGACCACAATTAGAACACAAGAGAAATACCTCCCCAGGAAGCTGGGATGCTGTCTATTCTAGTAGGCACTGCCATAACAAAAGGAGCTACTGCCCCATTTGGGAATATAATTCCACATCTTTACTTTCTCAAAAATATCTTTTATATAAATATATATTTTATATATTTATATAAAAATATTATCATTCTACCTATTGTAAATCAGTGACTTCCATGGAAAACTGACTCAGGAGGAAAAAAATAATGTTATTCCTGTGATGCTTATATGGCAGAATATAGGACTATGAGGTAGGAAATAGTATGCAAAAGAGATAAAGCTATTTTTGCATTTAATTACCTTTATTTAATGCATTACATGTTTTCAGAGGCATTGTGTGGTGTGACAAAGAGGTGCACAGTAAAGCACATCCAACTAAACTCTCCTTCCTTTCCACCACTTGAATGACAAAAATGAAGCACATGCTCTGTCTCCAATACTTTAAGAACTTGGGGACATGCTGTTAATTAACCTCTTCTGGGCACTGAAAATTCTCTGTGCATGAAGGTAAGTGATTTTTCTTACCGTTAATAATTTAATTGAAAGATGAACAGGAACGAAGTGTAGTAAAATTCAGTTTCTGACTGAATTTTCAGTCAATGTTAAGTCAGTTTCTCCTTTGTGTTGCAAAAAGGCGGTGTGTTTATCACTGCGAAGATTACAACAGGGTAGGTGGTAATCCCTGCTGGATAGCCTAGTTCTAAAATAGCAAAGCATCTTTTTATTTCATGCTACTTATGCTGGACTGATTTAGCCTATTCATGGCTTACACACTAAGTTTAATCCTCAGAATTCTCAAAACAAACAGTCCATAATACTCACATGAAATGCTGATTTTTTTCAAGTGCAACTGAAGAGATTATTCCAACCCTCACTCACTTCCCACAATGCACTGCAGAAGTCAGACAATAAATTCTGATACTAAAAAGATTAGACTCTGAAAACATCAAGGTGTAAGTTCAACAGGATCATCCTGAACATTCCTTCAAAGAAAGATATAAGGAAAGGAATACAAAAGGTGACAAATCCACATAAAAATGAAAAACTTCTGCCAACTCTCTGAAATGTCAATATTTCCATGCAGGAGGACCCAACAGAGGAGTAGCCAGTAGTAGTGGAGAGGAAGCAGTATTGAAGGACCACCTTGTCTGGACAAAATTCCTGTGGGAATTGCAGAGAAGATAGAAGCTGTTTCATGCCAGTGGAAGCTGTTTACTCCACACATTCAAAAACTGGAGCTAAAGTTATGTCTTATAGGCAGCCATTCATTTCACAATTTCATCAATGGAGAGCATTTGACTAATGTAAGCATAAGAAATTGGCTTCAGCTGGCAGCCACATTAACCACTTCGCAAACAAGGATTTAGAGACATAACTGCTGTTTTCTTCCTGGAAGTCTGTCTATATTCCACCAAACCTTGGCTGCATGACATCCAGATATAATTAACAGTTATGGATGAGTACCCATAACTGTTCAGCATGATGCTGAACATGAAGTTCTGGGCTTCAAAACATATCTGGGATTCTGGGAAAAATATTTAGGGTCACATTCTTATAACCAACACTGCACAGAGTTGTATCAGCATTCACTTGGGCATCAAACCCTACAGGTCTAATCACACTTTTGACTTTTACAACATGGCTATACGTAAAAAGAATGTTACTAGAACGTGAACAGTATTTTCAGGGTTTCAGCTGTAAAGTCAAGCTCAATGTTGGAGATGTGTGGTATCAAAACATCTGAAGAGTTCTTCAGAGCACAATAATTTTATGCACAAAAATCATAATTAAGAAAAATAACTCATCAATCACATTAAAATATGCAGTCCCAACTGACATTTTTTTTCTGTTTATGATCTTCCATTACATCTTAGCCAACTTATTTGCATTAGACAAACTTATTCTTCTTTATCAGAGAGCAGCAGTAATGGTGGCTGCACATTAGGGTCAAAGATCTAAACAGTCCTGCAAAAGGGAAGAGCGAGAAATTACTAAGGTAATTTGAAATTGAAATATTTACCTCCATTCATATGATTTATTTCTGGTCTTAATGTTACTGCACAGTGTCCCAGGTCAATGTTTGGGCCACAAGTCCCACCATTAGTGCAAATATGGTCTACTTCTACAAATTCACTGGAAAATCTGAAAGCCAGATGGATTCGCCACCCTCATGGACAAAATTATTTTACTAATAAAGTCCATTGCTTAATCATAATGTCTCAGCTCTCATATGCAGACTAGAGTTCATTTATATTCTTCTCAATTTTCTCTCCAAATTAATTTACCTTCTCTGTGTTCATATATTGTCCACATTCTATAATTTATATTACTGGAAAAAGTAGTGACCAAATTCACCATCAGAATTTATTTCCTTCATGAGCTTTCATTTGTTCCTTGTCTACCTATTTGAGTTCAAGCTTAGAGGAATGTATTTTTAAAGAATATATGTTGAACTTACTGAAAAGTGAAAATCCTTCAAACTACAGGTAATCAAGAGACTTCATTTTTCCTTAATGTTTAGGCTGGTTAGAAGCCACACCTAACCAATTCGTAACCACATTATTACAGACTATATTGACACCTCATTTTATGTTGCTTAAGCTTGACTCCTTCTCTCAATCATAGGTGTGGCTGTGTCCACATGGGCTGCAGGGACAGAGCTGGAGCATAAACCAGCCTCTCTCTCTGTCAGCCCTCTCCTTCTCAGTGTCTGTGTCATTGCCTGGAGACGCAGTTGGACCACTTCAATCTAAATTCAGAGTCTGCCAACTAGTGAGCAATCAGAAACTGGGCATGAGCATTGGTTAAAATATTGTGCCAACTAGGCAATATTGAGCTCTGTAATAAGTACAATTTTCTTCAAGAGGCAGACACATCTTCTGAACAAATCTCCTTCTAAATATTCACTAAAATGTTGAGCCTTTAAATTCAACAAAGTGATGTCTTTGCACTTCTGTAGTGCAATTCTGAGATTCCTTTATTACTACTTCTTATCCCTCTAGGAGCAACAATTTTCTCTTTCCCAGAAAAGTAAGGTCACTTTGAACTTGCAAAACAAGCTGTAATCTCAGCCAGTGATCATCATAGTTCTACATTTAGTTATGTCTATGCCAGACTGTTTTTATCCAATTCTCAGGCTCTAAACCAAATATGGGTAATGCTCATGATTAGAGGTTTGGGTTCTGCTTTCATTGATACTGCTCTTGGTTTTTTCCTCCATCAATCTATAAAAAGTGATCAAGGGTGATTTCTCAGGATTTCCAAGGCACACAGCACTCCTCTGCTAGAGGACTCTGAGTTACAACTCAGCCTCAGCACTTCCTCCTTGCGTAAACCTTCTTATATTTCCAATGCTCTGTGTCTGCGCTAACAATTACAGTAACAATAACAACTACCATCTGCATGATCAGCAGCTCCTCCTGAGCCTCTGACTGCTTTGTGGTATCAAATACACGTTTTGTAACGTGGCTGATAATGCACAGTTTAACAGTCTCACATTACAAAATACCTCACATCATCTGCACTGCCTGGAAACTCAAGTTTCCAGTTCCTCTCTGTGAGAAGCCAATTCAGTTTGAATTCAGCCATTTTAGTTTGCCTCAACTCTGGTTGTCAGGGTTGTCAGAGGCATGTGGGGGGAGGGAGCGTACACCTGCCACTTGCAGGAGGCAGCCAGGAGTGGGGGAAGCCTCATCTCACCAGAGACTTTGCCTGGCAGCACCCCACACGAGGCAGACAGTAGGAGACACTGTGGAGGTGCTTCTCCAATCAGGTTGTGAAGAGCTCTCCACCAAGGGACGGCACAGGAAGGTTGGACTGGACCAATGGATCCCTGTTAGTGGGCAGACTTTGGGAGGGGCCAAAACCAACTGCGCTGCTGCTCGCCGGNCGGGGGCTCGTTACTGTTTGTTTGCTGGCCCGCTCGTTCCCCTCCTTTGCCCTGGCCCCAGCCTGACTTCTGGCTCTCCTGCCCTCGCTGGTTCACCCTCGCACCTGTCCTGCCTTCCTGTACCCCTGACCGCCGCCTTGCCGCTTCGCCCCTACGTCCTTGCCTGGACTGCTTGCTTCCAAACCTGCCGCGCCGATCCAGCTGTCGCTGCCCACACCTTGCCCCAGTCCAGCCGGTCGCCATGACCCTGTCCAAGGTCCTGGTCCTCCCATCCGAGCACCCACTCACTGTGTGTCCAGTGCCATCGCTCCGGGAGCTGTGTCCCTCCGGGAGCCGCGCAGGCTCGCTGATACCCAGCCTGTCCACAGTCAGGCAGTGTGCCCACCCCCCGCCGCCCGGACACTGGCAGCACTGCCCTGACTCTCTGGTGGTAACGCCCTCTTTTTCTCTCTGTCCCCTCTCTCTCCTCTCCCCCAGTCCTTTTGCATTTTCCTTTCTTCTTTTCTGTCTCTTCTAGCCCTCTTTCGCTCGGGCAACTCCTTTTCCTTCTCCTTTTCGTTATCAATAAATAAATTCTCAGATACAAAGTTTGCCTCATTTGGCTTCATTTCGTTCCCAACTATCCATTTTTAAAAGAACTCCTTGCAGTTCCCCGCAGTGGAATGTGATACTTTCCTTACAGGATTACAAATGCAGAACAAAGGAGAAGTAGAGGTAAGTTCACACTCAAGGACGGCCTGCCTTCTGACAGTACACAGCAATATATTAACTTAGTGGTAACATCACCTTGTTTACTCATTATTTATTTCCATATTAAAGAACTCATTATGCTATATAGCACCTGCATGCATGGCAGAAGGAAAGTCTAATCTTGTCATCCCTTACCACTGGGATCCGTATAGCTCCTTGTGGTTTAAGTGGACATCCACAAATATTAAAATTCAGGAATTCAATTACTGTCCTTAATGAAAGTGCCAGTAGCAAACTGTGATAACATAAGTGAAAGATATGCTTTGCCCATTTGACCAGAGTGATTAAAGCACGGAGTATTAATGTCAGAATTTTATCTCTAGTTCAAGAGATCAGCATTTACTTGATGCAAGCCCAAAGAATGGTTTGTAGTTAATACTCTGAATAAGAAACTTGTCAGTTTGTCCCAAATTACCCAAAAAACCATTTGGATCAGTATTTCAGATACCTAAGAACAGAAATAAAAAATAACAGATATCAGGCCATTATAGAATATCAATGATAGATGAAAAAATTCCATTTAGTTCTGTGGGATCCATCTACCAGACACACTGAAAAAATCAGAATTTTCTTAGTAAAAGCTTCAGTGGATTTATGACGTTTTTCATGACTGACATATCGGAGTTCTTCTAAATCATTACAGCACACAAGCAAAGTGCAGCCAACATTATCCATAGTACTTAGCTATCCAAAAGCCTTTTAGGAAAATCCTTCATCAGAAGTGGTAAGGTAATGTAAGTAGTAATATAGGTTAAGCAAACAAAGTTAAGAGGAGGAAAGCAGTTTATAAAAGAGGAGATCCCAAGGATTAATTTGGAAATTCATCTGCAATACCCAGAAAAATAATTTTGCTGTCTCTGAAATGGGAAGCAGAGAGGAACAAATGCTGATACCCTTTCAAATCTGCACATAATTTTAACATTGCACATTTATGTCACTTTACTCATGTCACCAGAAAATATCTTAGGGTCTGAACTGTATTTCTCTTATTCAGTCAAGCACAAGAAGGCGCTTCACTCACATTTTGCTTTTCAGATTGTAAATGCCACATAGTTTCCAAATACTCTAATGCATGAACTCTTTTAATACTCAAACAGAGGATGTTGACAGCCCCAGAGCTAGTGGGGTCAATCTGGACTCCAGATGGGTGATTCAGAGTCAAAATGCCTCTTTAACTTCTCTTCTTAATAAACACACATAAACCCTTGCCTCAGTGCTGGGTCCTAAGAGAGTATCAGTGAAAAGAGCAAATGCAAACCATAGGAGAATCTAAACAAGCAAGTTTGCCTAGTAAGGAAGGGAAGCGATTGTACATAAAAGGCTGGGACATGAATAAAGTATTTTTATTTTAAAACAAAACCAAATATATTTTTAATTTAACTCACGCTTGTTCTAAAATTGTATTTTTGTAACTAATTATATCAGTGTGGAAAAATGCATAGCCTGCGCGATCTCTGTAACTGTTTTGTCTCCTGAAAACTGTAAAAACAGGACAAAAGTCTCACCTAAAACCAACACATAATGACCATTAGTCCATAGCATTATTGTAAGAGGCTGGCCAATGTATAACATTTCTCTGAAAAATCCATTTCCCTTAGATTTCTTATTTTAAACTAGTTATTAAGCACAGTTTAGGCCTTTATGAGACATAAATAAGTATTCTGGTTAGTCACAGTAATAGAGGTAGAAAGAAAATATCTCACAGGAAAGTGGCACAGATTTGATACCTTATTTTTCTTCTCCCACTTCAATGTTTAGGAAGTACTGTAGCAATGTACTAAGGCCTTAGATTTTAGATTCTACTATCAAACCATTTTCTTAAGCAGGGGCTAAATGCACTGATATATAAAAATAAATTGAACTTGTTTAAATATGAGCTCAGGAAAGTGTTTCTATAGCAATGAAACTTGCAGCAATGACTAGGCAAAACCTGCTGATGTTGTCACCACTCCCATTCCTGAGATTGTAACAGAGGTACCAACTTCATCTTAGCCATCTCTAAAACTATTTATCCAGAACAAATCTAATTGTTTCTTTTTGCATAACACCTCTGTACTGGTTTGAAAGCAAACCAGAGAGACTCCAAGTCAGAAATACAATTTAATAGGAAAAATAAAATAAATGCAATAGTACAAAAAGAAAAACCACTGACAGAGTCAGAATACAACCTGACACCCTGTCGGTCAGGGTGTTGGTAGCAGTCCGATTAAATGGTGCCTGCAGTCTGCTGGAGTGATGGTTCTGTTGAGGCAGTGATCCTGTCAAAGGGTCTGGTCTTCCTCGGAGGGTCCAGTGGTGGCTGCGTAGCGGCTGGGGGGTGGAAATCCAGGAGGGAAGGGCAGACTCTGGTGTTCCAAACCTCCAAGTATATACAGATGGGAACACTTAGTTCCTCCTCCTGGGCGGAGCATCTCACAATGGGATGGTGAGTCATGAGGCAAGGCATTGATGGGCCCACTAACAGAAGATATCCCCCTGGGGGGAGGATGGGTCATGGGAGAGATAAGAAACACTGCCCCACCTGATTTCAACAGCTGGCCCATTAACAGGAGATATCCCCAGAGTTTATCAGGGATGAGTCATGCAGGAGGTGGGGACACTGCCCCACTGGTTTTTTAACAGCTTATGAAGATGGTGATAGAATATATACTTTTGGGCGCATCTTACATTGTAACCTAGGACAACCTCCAAGCTCAGCCTTTTCTCTTAGATCATATTGCTGAAGCTGTAACCCAGATCACCACTTTTTCATCTTCATATATGCAACACCTTAGTCTCTCATCGTGACATGTCCTGACCATTTTCAATGCAGTTACTTTCATACAACTAAATGAATCTTCTTGGCTGTACCACCATGCCACCAAAAGATTGCTCTCTTTTTCAGTCTGTCACAAACTCCTGATCCAAAGATTTTTATATTGAATGTACTTTGTAGTTTATAGTACAGTATAGCCTGTGGTCTGAACATGGGCTCTTGAGTAATTTCCATCTCTGTTTAAGCCAGCTGTCATGATCTATCAGTGAAGATTTCTTTCAAATTGTCTCTCACTTTCCACTGTCTTCTAAACATGGGATGAATTCACTATAATTCCTTGTCAAATTAATCTTTTGATGGCACCTTTCTACTGGTGTCCATCAAGCCTGAGAATTACCAGCTTTAGGACGGGCTTCTGGGAGCCAGACTTTGTGCTTCCAGGTGAAATGCAATGCCGTGTCCAGGACTAAAAGTCAGCAGGCAGATGCAGGAGACTTGCTCACTGTGCATTAAATGGGATCTTCACGCGTGCATACAGGTATCCTTCACATGAGCACTGGGTACAGCTCTGCAAGGGCAGTGCCTGCAGTGTCCTTGTCCCCTGTGTGCCTCCCCTCCACACCACTCACCCAGCCCTGCTGCAAATGCATGGACACTGCTCAGCCCCTCGGCTTGTTTAGGGGCCTTCTCATCACCTGTTGCTTACTGCAGCTGCTTGATGCACAAAAGAGAATTACTGCTCCCCTGCTTCCTCCCACTTCTGTGCTACATCCACCTGCCAGCATATATTTTCATCCTTTTCTCTCTGGGGTAGGAAATGCATTGTGGTTTTTTAAACTCCAAACCACTCATTTCCCACGAAAGGTTACAAAGTACCAAAAGGAAGAATCTCGAGGTTTTCTTGCACTATGCAGTATAATTAACAATCTAGAATGTTTTTCTAAACTATAATACATAATCATATAATTTTTTTCTTATTTTCTTACTATAATATGTAATCACATAACGTTTTTCAAATTTCCTTAAATACACAAATTTTGACGTGGAGGTTAGACACACTGCTTTACAAATTGATATTTAGTCATTTGAATGAAAGAGAGCAAAAAAATATATATCCATATATCCTAGCATTCCCTGCACTTTACAGTCATTTCAAAACATCAGGAAAAAGTTCTGGGCTTCATGCCAGCTGAAACTATTGGCGTGAAATCTCATAAAGTGATGTGCACACCTTCAGCTTTTGAAGCATTTATTCACTGCTGACAGTGGAACTGCAAAGAAACCAAGCCACAAACAACAAATTACTCAATTTCCCCCCTGCTTCACATAATCACACTGGCAATTTTGGAAGTTTGCTTTGTGATCACCTTTCAGGTGAAAATTATCCATGAGTTGGACCACTTGACAGGTAGAACTTTATTTATCTGTCAAATATTTCACCAGACAAGGAAAATAACCATTCTGAGCACAGAGTAAACGGCTTCAGTTAGGTGAAGAAAAAACCCCGCTGTTCTAGAATGAAGCAAATATCATCAAAGATTTATCGGTGATTTTCAGTACAAGTAGATTGATACGGTAAAGCTGAGTTACATTTACGCGAATACCATCTGCACACTTAGCAAGATTTCCCCATATATCTCCATTATTTTCTTTTTTCTGAAGTAGGCACATGTGTGATCCTGAGGTGGGAAGTAAAGGGCACTTGCAACCTTGCCCATTTTGCTCTCTTGGAATGAAACCACAGAGAATCTCCAGGGCACAGGAGGCATTGGGGGGCCATCAACTGTCTGCAGGTTATCACTCATGCTACTGAATTTATCACTTATTCTACTGTAACAAGACTGTATTATGGACAAAGTCTTCAGCTGTTTCTGATGGTGACTGTCTGGAGTGAATGCCACAAATGTTTGAGCAACATAGTAAGATGAACAAAAACAACCCTTTCTTAAAAACCTTAATGAAAATAAACACCTACTTCCAAGCCAGATGAATAGGAACCTGCTTTATCACAAAACCTGCTGTGTTTTACTACAAAACTTTCCTATCTTAGGCAAAATACTCGCAGACTAAACATTCTGCTTTGTATTTCAATACATAGACCTTGTAAGAGCAGACATGGGGCTGAATTTCATTTCACAAACATTCAGGGATATGTGGTGTAACTCTGCCTCACTGTGACTTTGTCTAATGCTGATCTGCAACGCTCTTCTTTATGGATAGTTACTATGAACACAAAACCAAACATTTTCTTTGCTTGAAAGTAAAGAATCCATTTCCCCACAAGGGACCTGAAATGGAGATACGTATCAACTAGATCTCTCCAGGTTATCTTCAATCTCCACAGTTGCGTGCCGTTGCCAGTCAAACTGCAGAAATCTAACATGCAGCACCTCTCTCCCTGGCTTGGGTAGGAACACAGCTTTACACCAAAATCTCTCTTAAATGTGAAAGGTAGACCACTATTTTAAATAAGATGCTGTGAAACATTGGGTTAGGGTTAAAAATTGCTAATCAGGACTGAAACCACTCTGAAAGGAGGAGCAAACTCTATTTTTTCTGTCCCTCCCCCCCAAAAAACCACAAAATAGTTAAACTAAGTTATTAGAATAATTATGCAAAAGAAATAGAATGGCTGATGAATGGCATGTATCATCAGTCTTTTAAAATTATTTTCAATTCTCTTACACCATTTGATTCTTAAAAAAATTATGCAGTTTTATTTACAGCCACCATCAACGGTTTCTGTGCTGTCTTGTGTGATTTATTAATCTCACTTCAATAAAATACAATGTCCATAATTCTGGAATTTCTACATGCCATCTTTCATAAATTTTTACCTTATTTTAGTAAAATATTCCATCTACTTTTAGTTAATAAATTTTAATTTCCAACATATTTGTTCATTTAATATTTTTCTTTTTCTATTAACATCACTTACCCTAATTTAATATATTTTAATTAAATTCTATCCCCATCTGTAAAGTCGCATATAATACAAAAAAGTTCTGCCTTGAGGACATAAATTAAATGTATAAAAAGGAGTCGAAGGAAAGCTTTTTCTCATAGTTGTCTGAAGATCTGGGCCCAGGCCTTAAGATAATTTCAGTAAGAGATGGGTGCCTTGCTAGCTGTTTATGGGAGAGATACTGACTGGTAACACTTCACCTCTAGGATAGAACATCTCCAGTGACTTGAGTCTTGGCTAAAATGTGAGATAAAATCTCGTGCTACTACCTCAGTTTTGACCCAGTGGCCTCATTCAGAATTTCCAACTCTGTTTTACATTTTGCTTTGAAAAGGGATGCTGATAATAACTTCAAACTGCCTGAACCACCAAGACTTCCATAATACAAATAGTTACACTCGAGAGACCTGTGGGTATTACCAATTGGTTTCAGAGGGATTACTAGCACACACAAAGCTGTCTACAAGCTTAATGCAAGTGGTTTGTAGAATTGGTGACTAATTCACACGAATTAAAATGTGACCCACATCTAGTGCATCTAGGTCAAATTAAATAAGTGCTATCTGAAGGCTATCCATCGACATGCATAAGCTTGCAGTGTCATGATATGTGGTATGGGTGCCTCTGTCAAGAGCAGAAGCCATAGAACACTTGAGGGATCTGGTACAAGCTTTAGACAGACCTTTCGGGCAGGCTTGGCATGATGGATCTAGCCATGATTAAAGCCTGGAGTTGGAAACAAAGATCCTGCTGGGGAGTCACTGCCTATCACAGAGATCAAAAACTGATCAAAAGCATCTCCTGGCAGCCCTTGCTCACTGCTCCTACTGAGCTCTAAATTCAGCAAAAGCTTTGCTGTTTCTCAGAAACAAAATCCTCCCACTATGAAAAAATGACAAGTCATCTAGGTACTGAGATATTTTAAGAATATCTCTGATTTTGCCTAGCACAGCAACAAATAGGCCTGACCTCGTTAATTGTGAAATACATTTCTAAAGGTGACTTACCTTCATTGATGCTCCTAAATTTCATGATCACAAAGTTGACAAAGTTCTTGTTCACAAATAGATATTTCAGAGTCAAATGGGTTATAAAGAAAAAGTTGAAGGAAACACCTTGCTAATACCATGATGTAGGCAGTATAGTATATTCTGTAAAAAAGTAGATATAGTTTGCAATTAAATACTATTATTTCCTTGAAACTTTCTTCTCTAAAAGGTATAGAGAAAATTATAGTTATTAGAGTTGCATCACTTGGTCCAGCTCTATCCTATCAGAAAACATTCATGCTGAGCCATTTCACTTGGATTCAAATGTCTGAGAACTCCTGGTGTGCACCATGAGAAATGCACTTCCTACATCCTTAGGAGAGGCTTTACTTTGTTAACTAAATGGATTCAATACAAATACAGGTATAAACAATTTCTAAGCACTTCCTGGCAATGGTCTCAGAAAAGCATTTAATTTCATTAACTGGACTGCTTGACTTAAAAATATATATTGTATAGTGTCCAAGCAGCAACAAGATTGGGAATTCTGCATAATAGTTTTAAAAACTGGTTTACTGCTTGTGTGTCCTTATATCCCAGAGCTGATCTTGGACTGGCTTACTAAGAAATACAGCTCAGCTGTTGGAGTTTGCATCAATTCTGCAATATTTCTGTCCAATTTATCCTGTAGTCAATTCTAATGATTATAAAAGCTTTGGAAAAGGCACACATCAGAATCTACAAACACGAAAGAAATTGTGCTTTCATTTTTTCATTCTTGACTTAATTCCTTCTACTTTGCATTTTTGTATACACTTTTACAACTGCTATAGAGCTTCTTGTAGTTTTAAATTAATATTGCGGTTTAACCCAGTCAGCAACTAAGTACCATGCAGTCACTTGCACACAGCGTCTCCTCCTTCAGTGGGATGGGGAGGGGAATCAGAAGAAAAGGGAAAACTCATCAGTTGAGATGAAGACCATTTAACAAATGACATAAAGTAAAATATAATAAGATTATTATTGTTATTATTATAATTACTATTGTTGTTGTTGTTGTTGTAATGAAAATGTGATAGAGAGAAAGGGATAAAATACAGGAGGAACAAATGATCCACAATACCATTGCTCACCATGCACTGGCCAGTGCCCAGCCCATCCCCAAGCAGTGCCTTTCCACCTGGGCAACTGCCCCCAGTTTATGTACTGGACATGATCTTCTTGTGGATGGAACATCCCTTTGGCCAGTTCGAGTCACCTGTCGCAGCCATGATCCCTCCCAGCCTCTTGTGCTCCTGCTCACTGGCAGGGCATGGGACACGGAAAAGTCCTGGATTTAGGGTAAGCCCTACTTAGCAACAACCAAAACATCGGAGTGGTATCAACATTATTCTCATGCTGAATCCAAAACACAGCACTGTACCAGCTACTGGGAAGAAAAGTAACTCTATACCAACCAAACCCAGGAAAATAAGGTGGTTATATTCTAAAAAGCTCAAAAGAACACCTCTGTAGCATATAAGGAAAAAAAAAGACAAATGTGCTAATTTGCAGTTATCATCACTTGCCGTTACATGACTATCAGACCAAGTCCCCTTCCCTAGGTCATCTTGTATGAAACAATGACTTCTATGGAAGCTGGACAAAATCTATCATCTCTGTCTCATTTTTTCCAATAAGAGTCCTTAAATACTTAGATTTGCCCGGGATGCTTTCCATTTTGATATTAAAGCAGTGAAAAGGTACCACTTCCTAGTGGAAAACAAAGTCTTATTTTCATCTGTCCAAGCTGAACACCATATGTTTAAAGAACAAAATACAATGCATTGGAAAGGTTGTTGCTGTTAATATTTATGATCACTTCAGCCTTCTTTTTCATTTATAAATGATTTGTTAGAGGATCACAATTTCTCCAGATATATACATTATTAAACATCACAAGGAGTTCTCAGGCCCAAGTCAGAATTGATTTCAAGTAGCTCCCTGAGTATTTTCCTACTGTTGGGATGTCATTCATCATCAAAATTGCATGAAATTGTGCTGTTCCATGGGATGACAACAATTTAAATTAGAAGAAAATGTAAATTAATAGCAGAGTGATTTCTGATAGACATTAATGTTTGGATTAATAATTCCTAATAAAAAATGTATGAAACTTCATTATCTGCCAAGAAGCTGAAGCTAATTGCAAAATCTGTCACTGGTTCCCATTTTGTGCAGACAGTTACTCCTTCTGGGCCTCATCCTTAGGGATTTTGGTTAGGATCTTCATATCGTATCACCAGTTATATGGGCCAATCTTTAAATATTACCTTGGGAATCAGCACTCTTAATCCTTTCGATTTGGTATGACTGTAATGGTGCTATACTCTTCTTGTTATAACAATTTCTGTCAAATAACAACAAAGCCTCATATACATATATATATATACACTAATTTTTACCCTTTGACTGCAAGTACTGTAGAAATGGGAATACCATTCATACAAAATACAAGTATATGCAACACATATATGATCTACTTGAAATATTCAAGAAGTTCCACAGCCTAATGTAGTGAAACAACCAAGAAATAGAATTAACATTTCTTTTACTCTCATGTGATCACAAGGTCAACCTTTAGATACTCAACTGCACAATAAAATGAGAAATATCTATTGTTTTATCTAGAAGACTTGATTTTTGGTCTGTCTCATAATGGAGGAATGATTTTGCATTGGTCTCATGTCTTCTCAGAATGAACTCAGAAACCTGCTGTTCTCTTGAAAGTGACTTTCATCTCTGATAGCAGTATTTGTGAGTATATTTAGGGCTGAATATTATGTGTCATGTCTAAAACATTCAACTACTTGGAAATTAAATTAATAATATTGTAAAATCCTTTGGCAAGTATGTGAACGATACATTTGTTATAGTTGCCTTCCAGGTTTTGTTGGCCGATAACCAGATGGCTGTCTACACTTGGTGGAATACAAAAGGATTTGTACTTCTCAGCTCTCTCATAGAAGCTCACTGTTTTGAGCATATCACTGGCATAGGATCCAAATCATGTGTCCGTTGTCTAATTAATTATACATCACTAATTGACTCATGATTTCTGAACACTCAGGTTGGACTGTGAAAAAATTCTACAAATCAAGACACATATCGTCAATTGATTTTGACTTGTGATTTTGACTCACTTTCAGCCCATATTATAAAAGCTCCTACACCTGATTTTAACTATCATGATATGTCAATTTTCCCTTTTTATTTGAAGTCATACCCAGCCTACTTCTGTATCAATAATTGTTTTTTCAAAAGTGATAATCTTTACACAGGTATAAGAAACTTTTTTTTTTTAAATTATAAAAAAACCAGAATGTTTTACGAAAAAGAGTATGTAAATTTCAGTAACAACGGTCCTCTAAACCATCTCCTACTGGTGCATTCTTCCTCAAGTAATTTAGGCATTAAACAACACTGAAAAAATTCAAGTGCCTGAAAGTTGTGGGCCCTCCTGAAAATTTTCACAGATCCCATTCAGTAAGTCCTTCTGTAACACAGAAAATACTTGTGGTGGTTTCTGAAATTTACCCTTAAAACGTTCAAAGTTTAAACTATTTCAACCAGTTCTTTGCTATTTTTGTAAAAGCCACTTATTACAGTAGAACTCTCAAATACATAGAAGAAAATAATATGTATTAACCTGCAGCTTGGAAATTGTGAAAATTTATTGCATTCAAGAAAATATGATATTATGATGTCTAATAAAATATGACTAAGGAAACCAAATTTTGAAATAGCTCTTTAAGCCGATCACTGCATGGTCAGAGCTTTGAATGAGTTAGTTGTCCAGATTCCTGCTGCGGAACTGATTTTCACTTGCTCTTCACAGGATATTTCTGATGCTGCCCACAACTTTAAACTCACCACAGGAACCGTGAAGGAGCTGATATAAAGAGACAGGCTATTTAAAATCACTTCAATACCAAGAAATGCATTTTAGCACCAGATGCTGCACCCACATAATTTAAAATATTAATTTTTTTTAAATTAACTACACATTGAGGAAATACACTAAATGGGATGAAACATTGTAACTACATGTAAAATTGTACAGCAGTGAAAACTATTCCAAGAGTGGCTAGGTTAAAAGGATGCACTGCAATGCCTGAACCCCAGCCTAGGGAAAGCAAGCCTAGTTCTGCTGGATGCAAACATCACTCTGTGTACCTAAGCCATGGTAACTACAAACACAGTAGACCTTTACCAGCAAACAAGACAACGTTCCTCTCCACCAGTGTGCTGACTCTGCTCTCACAGAACACTGCTCCTGACAGGAAGAATCACCTTGTGAGGCAGACCTACTGTCCAGTTTCTACTCCATCCATCTGAACTTCAGGGGTTAAAATAGTCCCTTTGGAGTCACTGCCAGTTACTGATGTGAGCAATGTTTGTAACGCCAGCATACGAGCTCGAGGAGTACACCGGGCTATTGACATTCTCCCATAGCACTGCAACAGAAACATGTGAGACTGAAACTCAGTATCATTTGCAGCCCATTATATGATTGCAAACTGCAATAAAGGCATTTTAGGTGGTTATTTGAGATTATGGACTGCAGTGCCACTGTCATTAAGCGTGGGAGTACATGAACAGTGGAGCCCAATTCAGGTTGCAAGAGCCCTCCAAGCCCTCAAGCTTGGCCTCAGAACCAAGGTTGCATGAGAATAGGCAAAAGTCACATCTTCCTGCTCCCTCAAACCCCGTCACCTAACACAGGTTAGCTACCCCTACCTATCAACCCATGGATTTCATCCTTGAGGCACTGAATTTGTAGGAGTACCGGTGTCCATCTAAAGAAGAAATCTGAGACATGGATCCCTCTGAATCACCAGATATGAAGTGTAAATAAAAAAGGAAAATCATGGCTGGTATGGTCTAAGAAAGCAAGCAGGATAATGTTTATAGCAGGATACCCAAGAAGTCTTTTATCCAAGAAAATCACCATTCATTCCAGAGCAGTAGCTCTGTGAGTTCACTGCTATTTTCTCCTATTCGCATTATTCAATGTCATGAATTTAACTTTCCCTTCTTGTGGAATTTTCACATCTCGCAGAACTTCTGGAAACCACATTACAATGAACAACTGGGAAATAATAATATAGTTTCAGACACACTGCTAATGAGGCTGGAAATGGAAGGGTACAGCCAGCACAAGGTTCTAGACTGTGATTCCAAGGAGCATTGTTTCCCCCTCATTATTCACTGATGAAAAAAAAATGTAGTTATTCTTTCCATGGACCAAAATGAGTCTTCAATCAGACCCAGAATATGCCTACTTGTGTACTATTTATGCCTCACAGAAAGGCACACATTTAGAGGGGGCTTACAGATTGGCTACTTTCTCTTTCACAACACATTTTAGACAGATATATATTAAAAAAATAGATTAATGGTCACACACAAGATAAAAACAAAGCTTATACAACTTTTTCTGTGACACTGTTTTTGTTTATAGTTTAGTAAAAATGAGCAGTATTACTGAGTCAGAATGAGGATCTAAGCTAATTAATACATCACACTACAGTTCTTTACCTTGACTGTTTAAAATAAAATCACACTCATTTCTCTTTTTAGGCCTTCCTGACGGAAACGTTCTTTGCATTTACTGGGATGGACAGACAGCCTGTAGCCAGCAGATAACTCTGCAACCTGTAACTGGGCCACCTGCAAAGCTGCCAGAACTGAAACCAGAACAAAAATTCCTAAAAAAAGCAAAACTGTCTAAATAGTCAGCTACTGGTTCATTTCTGCAAACTTATAGTCTCATTTTAATCAGATTTTGCATTATAGATGCTTTCAAAGGATCAAAGATGTTATGCAGTGGTCATCTCAAATTAAAAAGAATAAAATGTTGGAAGCAGTGACAGATAGAAGAGTTAAAGTTCTTAGAGTGTGCCTTGCGAAACAGTTCACAGCAAAAGGAGGATACAAGATCAGCAACATGTAGTTGCAATGTTGAAGGAAACCAGGTTTTTAGGCCAGTTTGCCACAAGGCTCAGGATGGAAACTAGTAAGGAATACCTGATTAATACAATATATGAATGAAGAGAGAAGAAGAGAGAGGATATTCAAGTAACTATGGTACAAAGCTAAGCTGTGCCACAGAGAAATGAAGATCATCTTGTTGTCCAATGCTGTGTGATAACTGAAAATAAAGGATTCAGAAAGAGATAAAACTAACTCTCCTACACAAAAAAAGTAAAGAAAAATACATATTTTGTGTATGTGCGTCAGAGTCATTAATCAATTAATTTATTCCACCAGGTTTTCTACTGACATTCTTGACATGTGCAGAAAGATAAATGTCAGAGCTAGATACAAGCTGCTTCTGAGGTATTAAAACTGCCTGATATGACAGCAGAGAAAATAATGTAAGAAATAACTTGCAAAATTCTGATCTTTGTATTTATCATTTTAATTCTTGTGTACAATGCCTGATGTAAGTGGACATCTCTGTTCACTTTCATCACCTGGAGTTTTTATATTTCCCATTCTCCTGCAACATTAATGCTACTGTTTCATAACACACATTATACTTTGCCATTTCTACCGGTGGCTTTCTTTAATACAGCTCAGACATAACCTGCTTGCTATTTGAAACTAATATATTCACAGCTCCTTAGCATCTTATCACACTTCTCATTTTCCAGTCTTAATCACTGTAATGTGACTTTGCTAGTGCTGAAGGACCGAGGAACTCGTCTCATTAACCACTTTGGTTTTCCTTTTTTCCCAAAGACAGGCATGCTTTAATTAACTACTTGTCTTAGCTATTCCCAAAACAATAGACTGGTCCAGGCAGCCTGAGTGAAATTAAAGAGTGAGATCTGAGCAAAATGGCAACATCAGTCATTGCTGCCATCCTATGCCAGATGCCCAGACAGCAAGTGCCGAGCTTTTCAGGTCCTATCAGGTACCTTTACTGTCATATATTTATACCATGCCTTCTGCCTCTCATCATGGCCACCAGAAAAGTTCAAAAGGATCTTTATCCCAGACAGGTTCGTGGAGTACTCATCCCTGGGGGTGTTAAAGACCAGGCTGAATGGGTGTCTGAGTGACATGGTCTCATGGAAAGTTCCCTGCCCATGTCAGGAGGGTTGGAACAAGATGACTTCTGAGGTCCCTTCCAACACAAACCATTCTGTGATTCTGTGATTCTGTGATTCTGTGATTCTGTGATTCTGTGATTCTGTGATTCTATGACTTGTGCCACTTTGATAAGGTTTCTGAGGATTGTTTCTTCTCAAATACAGTGGTCATTACTGGAATTATATCTCATCCTATGCCAACACTTTCTAGCCTTTCTGCACAGGAGCGTGGAACTGAGGATGGGCATGTGGTAGGAGGGGTTTATTACCAGGAAAGTCCCACAGAGTGCTTTAACTTGTATTCAGGATCATTTGATCATTAGAATAAGAGATAAATGGATTTGTATGAAGTGAAGCCTTCTCTGAATGGAGATCCAAAATTCTCACTGAACTCAAGTACTGCCGGAGGTTAACAATTAACTTTGCCTAGAGCAAAGCAGTTTTGTTTAAAGAGTCAATATCAAGTGATATGAAAGAAGGGCAAATTGCTACAAATGACTGTTTTAAACCAAACTGGTTTTCCTCCCAAAAGTTATGTTGCAGCTGAAGTCAGAATACTCACGCCACAGTATTCTGTATACGCGAGGTACTGTGTGGTAATATAGATCAGGAAATACAAGTACGCACTTTAAGACTTATTTCCTAGATCAAAAAACCAGATGCCAAATCTGACAGAGATGCATTTTTCCATCCACAGAGAACGCAGTTATGTTGGGTTACAGTATGTGGTGACAGAGAGATAAGCCCGGAAGGCCGGAGAGAGAGCCTCTTTCCTGGGCCCAGAGGTGACCCTGGGACTGTATCCAGGTCACCGGGGATGGGCGGAGAGAGGTTTGTGGCTTGTGGACAAAGCTGGACCTGTGAGAAGTGAAGATTGTACTTTGTGACCTTATAGGGTATTGTTTACCTGTTACCATAATAGGCAATGTCTGTGTATTGCTCCAGGTGATAGGGAGACACTGTGGTGAACATCTTTCCTGTTTCCATGATGTTATATCCTGTTCTGTGGGGGTATTTAAGGAATTGGGACTGCGCAATAAACGGGATTTTGTCTTTGACTTTGCACCTCAAGGAGTGCGGAGTTATTGCCCATGCGTGATTACTGCACAGTTATGTCAGGTGAAGCCAGAATCCTAAAAGATCTCCCCAAATAAGAGGATTATGGTCTCTGTAACTGCAGTTTTGTGTGGCTTGGGGCAAGAGTTATCGGTCAATGACCTGGGCCCCTTTGATTTATGTGCTAGCAGTGAACAAGCTGGTGCTATGTTTTTATTTCGTTTATAAATATTACTATTATTTTTTTTTATAGTTATATGCATATTATTCTTTATTAATTAGGTATCATTATATATTGTGCTATTTTCCAATGGAAAAACGCAGGAAGGAGTGGCAAGAGGAGGAGAAAAAAAAAGCAAATCAGTGTCTTAGTTTTCTTCATTTTCATAATAAAATATTTAAACTTCTCTGCCAAAAGAAAGGTGCTTTAATATTTCAAGTTCAAACTTCCAAGAGTGTCATATAAATTGTTGCAAGAAGGTACAATAATCCCATATACACCTACCACAGTTTCATTACACCTTCTTCTGAAATCACTTGTGAATAATACAACACAAAGTGTCTTATTCTGGAGAAGAATGGTATTCTTAGAAGCATTTTCATGGTTATAAAACAATTCTAAGATTGGCAGATAATATAGACTGGAAAGTATTAAACATTTTTTCTCATTTTTCTTATGAAAATGGAACCAGTAAGAAAAAAAAGGGAAAACTGTCAAGAACTGTCTAAACATGACAGCAGTATTTATTTGGTCCATCCTAGCAGTAGTTTTTCTGTCAGTCATGAATGTTTCATACAGAAGGTTTACTTTAAATAAGACCGTTGTATATCTTGCTAAGAGTCATGTTTACCATAACACTGTTTCTTGTCTGTCTCTGGATAGGTATCAAGATCCCCCAGACTTGCTCATCTCCTGAAAGGAAAAAAAAAATAAATCAAAAGATGTTTTTTTATCATAATTTCTGCCTGGAACTCAACACGTTTGAAGTTTTTTGTTCTGGAGCTCAGGTAATCTTATTAAATATGCAGCACACCTTTTGCCAACTCTAATACAGTTTCTGAAACGTCTCTCCTACTTCTTTTTTTCTTCATTCATTGGCAGCAAAGATCTCTTGGACAGTTCTAAGAGGTTCAGCAGGGAAGTGTTCTTCCAAAACTAACATTTGCATTAAATTTTTCCCACAATATTTCCCCCAGTACTTGTGTTTAAGAATGTTTCTTGCTGATTAGGAAGTCCTTGAACACCTCTAAGTTCTCAAGTTTGTCACTCACAAAGATATTAGTAAAGTGCTACTTTCAGTAACCAGTAGGCAAAGCAAGTTCTGTAGCACAACAGCTGCTTTGACATTTTATTATTGTCTTCTTTTATGCAAAGGAGTTAGGAGTCATTAGGATTGATTATACCACCACCTAAATGTTTTCAGAAACAAAGGAGGAAAAAATTTTTGATTAAAGCTGTTATGAGATACCAAACATGCAAAAGAACCTGTGATTTTCATTTTCCTTGAAATTGCTCCTTGGGGAAAATAACAAGTTTGAATTATTGGATCTTCAATTACGCACAGTCTTTCAGTGTCAGTCTGACTGTAAATTTGTGGCTTTCAGAATCCAAACTCAACCATACAGATTAATAAAATTAATCAGTGTTACAGAGAAGTTTTATTGGGACCATTCGCACGGAGTAATCTAATCGCTATCCCCCTCAATCA
Organism: Eulacestoma nigropectus; assembly: GCA_013397775.1. Taxonomy (NCBI): domain Eukaryota; kingdom Metazoa; phylum Chordata; class Aves; order Passeriformes; genus Eulacestoma; species Eulacestoma nigropectus. Next base: position 350,480 of record VZTE01005375.1, on the reverse strand, counting down.
AAAAATGCCTGTGGACTTCAGTAGTAGTGAAAATTTTCTTTGCATTTTAATACAGTTAAACATCTGCTCATTCCTTCAACTATGTTATTGTATAATAAATTATTTAGTATGACAAGTCAGTAGTCCTTTAATTTTTTACTGTGTAATGTAATGGTTTCTTAATTCATCTACTAAAGGCAAAAAAAGACCCCATTTTTACATATTTCATGTATGAAAGCAGTTGTAAACAAAGGGGATACTGTACAGGCCTGCAATCTATTAAAGCTCATTTAAATACTTTCTTTTTCAGTTTTATCTTTAGATAACCTTGCCAGAAGACATGAGTAATGTTTGCATGAATTGCCATGATATTGCCATTCATTCCAGTGGAGTCTGCACTTACTGGTGTGTCCCAGTCACTGTAAAATAGCACATGTAATTCAGCAGAGATCTGCCTTGATTATGGTTACTTTATTTCACTGAATGACAATTTTCACTCTTGGGGACATATTTCTGTATATATTTCACAGCAAAAAGTCATGGCTGCTTGTTGCACAACAATCAGACAGCTCTAGTAGCCTCCATCGCTTATTTGTCTTTGTTTATTTCTTTTTGTACTGCTTAGGTATTTCAGGTCATAAAAAGGTCTTTAAAACAAGATGTTCCCAAAAAGCCTTCAGGCAAAGCGCTTCTTTTTACTATCATTTCTAGAGATACTTTGGTAGAGACAGTCAGACAACCAAAAGGATATTTTAAGAGCAGACTTTTTTTCTTTTGCATTAACTACAGTGTAAAACCACCAACTTTAAGGCCCTGAGGAAGGCCAGGGGAATTGAGTAGCAAGACAGCTGACAAGAATATATATATTGAGGTTGGATATCTTTAGAGAGAGGCAAGAAAACACTCCTAAAGGAAGTTTGATTAGTCTTTGCTTTTATCCTCTGTTTGTTCTAGCAAAATATTATACATAACTTTGTTTGGGTTTTAAAATTCCTACTTGCTCCCAGCTATTGATTGCCCCACTCACTCATTTTATCTTCTTTTTAAGCTAATTGTATAGAATTGAAATCAGGATCGTGCCTATTTGAGTATTTGTACAGCATCTACCACCAGTGCTACTGTGGCTGTGCTAGAATTTTATATTAATGTACTTTAGATGCTCTATTGCAATCTAATTCTCAACAGAAATTACACAAAGGAACAGATGTATCACACAGTTTGTAAGCAACATGTTTTCTGAAATAATTATACCTAAGTTCAAAAAAGAAAATGCACAATACTATATACATACCAGGGAGAGTGGAGAGCTGAAAGAAATCTCTTTCCTTATAAGATTTGAAGAACACCTGGTTCAGCACAGATGAAATTTAAATGCAACACTAAAAGAGCTACAGTTCCATAAAACAATTCCAAAAGAAAATGGGTACTATATCTATCAAAACAATTTCAGGACATGCATTAGATTTCACTCTCACTAGTTTTCAATATTTATTGCTTCCCTTTGCAATGTCTTATTAATTTATAAATGTGTGGGATACCAATGTTTGTATTTAGTAATAGAATTTAAAAATTCATGAGATTAAATGCTTTCTATTTAAGCACTAAAGACATAAAGCCATCATAGCCAATATCTGCATTCTTTCTAAAGCTTGGTCACCTGTACAAGAGGGAAAATATAAGACATCCAGAAAGAGGAAGGTCAAAGTCAAATCTGTCAATGAGTCCCATGAGCAGGTTATAGACAGAGTTTATGAGCTAACATATTGATTTTACATCTTGCTTCTAACAAGGATATAAATTTTGCAAGCACACCAATTTCTGACATTTGTATTTCTTAGAACAGCTAACATTACCCTTCTTTCTTTGCTCAGAGTTAACTTGATCTCAACAAGGTTGATCACCTTAGGTTATATCTCATACTCAAATGTAATTGGTGGTGTTGAGTGAGTAAAAGAACCTGGCTACAGAGAGGGAGTCCTGACTGTCCATGCCAAAATAAGCACCTCTATTTGCCTGTGCTTGTGTGAAATACCTGAGGCAACCTAAGATTACCTTTTTGCTTTGTTTCATTTATTTCTATATGGCTTTGAAACAACTCATACATTTCTTGCTTCCCAGAGTAGCTGTGATTTCATCAAACATCAACAAAATCAGGTGCTTTTGCATTACTTCTTTCTGCTTTACGTTTGTACTTCTACAAATATAAGCATGTGTGTGTCTGTGTATACATACATATACTTACTTTTTTCCTTTGTAATGCTTGAAAGGTACACATTTTTATATTCATATATTCCTAAAGAACCTCAGATCTACTTTAATAAGCCTTTTGTTTCCTATTTTTCAGTTGCCAGTTTTTTCTGTTCAAAATATCTAACATTTGTTGTTATTTACTTGGAAGAACTGAGGTTTCTGAATAACAGGGAGCTCACCTTCAAACAGCTTAAATTGGAGTATGTGAACTGCAGCCTGCAGAACCAGACTGTTCTTCTGCCTTTCTTAATTGGATTGCTCTTACAATTGTTAAAATAGATTTGTCTTGCAAATATGTACACATAAGTTAAATATTTGTTACCACAGAGGCTTTAGGTTCCTAATCAGTGACTTCATAATCTTCAGATGAGCAGGTGTGCCAATCGTGTTACATACTGTGCCCTGTAAACGTGTCCACTCAGCAAACGAAACTACATTTTGGAGTCTGTGTAACTAGACGTTTGCCATTTTGTAATTCAAAATGCAGTTAGCAAAGGTCAAAGATGGGTGAAGCAGCTCTTTGTGTTTCAGAGAACCATTAGTTTCTGACTTGTCAAAGATGTAACATCTAAATACATTTTTACCACAATCTACACTAGTTAGGATTACATTTCTTTCATGTCTGAGTTTATTTGAAAATTACACTGAAGTTCATTATTAGGTATCATATAACATAATGTTATAAAGTGTTTAAATTATTATTAAAATTATGTACTTCTGTACATACAATATTTCTAAAGAACTTGTAGAAATACCACAACATGAGAACTTCCACATAAATCTTTTAAATTAGGGGGGAAAATCAGGTCCTTTGGAGTGCCTTAAAGAAGGTAAATGTTATTTTACGTAAATAAAGTAGGACCAGATTTCCAACTTCAATAGGCATTTGCTTGCCTACCAAGAGATACAAGTATGAGTAAATTCGCTGCTGCTGATAATTGCAAACTTTGCTGAGCTTTGCTGTGCACAGGGATTTCCTTGCAGTGCAGCAATCTCAGGCTCCACGCCCTTGCAGTACAGCTGTCTGCTCCATTAAGGAGGCATCCGGCTCCGTGCCAGGAAGGACATGGCAGATGGAGCGAGCCTCATCCACTGAGGGTTCAAGTGAGGGCACAAACAGATGACTGCACGTGATTCAGTCGGCAGGTTTGAAGCCACCCCTGTGTTTCAGAAAGAACTAATACTTCACATGGCCATGACACACTAAAACAGCTGCTAAAAACACCTTTAAAGCATTCACTAATCGTTTGGAGTTGTCTTCCACTCTCTTAGCTGGCCAGCGCTAAAGATATAGTTCAAAGCCTGAAGCAGAAGTGTCAACCAAAAGCCTACCCTCCCCACATGAGAGCACCTTTCTAACACCAGACCCTTCTAGTCAGAGTGGATGACAGGGTTAAAGTGTCTGGCTTCAACTGCCCTCTGCTCTGACCCTGTATCAGCCTTTGCAACCCCTCAACGATTGAGGGTGCACCTAAGGGGTGCTGAGGTACAGGAAAGTGGCATATGAAACCTCCCAAAGTAAGAGCAAAACACATGAAAAAGATATATTTCAATGAGAGGAAGAGTCAAGACATGAGTGAGGCAAACCTCAGCAACCAGCCCTACCTAAGCTTTGTGTTTGTAAAACAAAACTTATTTAAAGTAATTGTTAATGTTTATGTCTCCTCTAAAGATGTTTCATAAATGACAATAAATCTAAGAGAGATTTTTAGATATTTTTATTCTGCTCAGACACAATCCACTGAATCAAAATCTGAAATTTTCCCTCCACAGCAACAGATCTAGGGAATCATGTGAAAGTTTCTCTCTTCTGTTTTACCTTCCGTCCCACCCTGTCTTGCTCTTATACGGTTTTGCAAAATCACTGGATATCCTTGGTGGAAAAGCAGCAAGTGGAAAAACTGCTTCCCTCCTCGGGCTCTCCTTTTAGCTCATCTCACCTTCAGTCAAAGAAACTTTCATCCAGCAGGTGGGACATGACATCTGTGTCGTTGTCATTGCTGGCTGTACAACCCTGAAAGGCAGTCTTTGTCTACTGTAGGGTTTTTATACATCTGCATCCAGATGTTTCTGCATATTGTGGACACACCATAAACCGTGTGTTGTAATAGTTCTGGAGACCTTTGTGCACGTTTGTAGACAAGCAAGTAACACAATTTGGCTTTAAAGTGAGCTAAGTGTGGCTTCCCAAGCACAGGGCTTAGACTGGAAAAACAAGCAATGTCTCAGCAGAACAGCAGAGGGAAACAGAGACACAGGTCTAAGTGTAGTACTAAACACTAATAATTGGTAGTGACAAAGAGATTTGGTGGGTCATGTGAACTGATAAGTTCAAACATCATATTTGGACTATAAACAGTTGAAAGGTTGAGTAAAGAGACTGACAGGCAGAAAAGGAGTCACACACATGAGAACTAGAATTTATTAGAATAAAGAAACCATTAGCTTACAGCATGACTTTGCATGATTCTTCTTCATGACTCAACATCGATGTTCTAAGAATATGAATCTGGGACATTTCTTTGCACTGTTAGATATTGAAAGTGTGGAAGAAGTTGTCTTTTACAATACTTGGCTTTCTGGAGCTCGTACGTTTTTAAAAACAAATTTCAAAGCCATGTGATTCACTCAAGCTCTGAAAGTAGACAAAACACAGAAAATATTTCCTAAAATTTTGCCAGAGCAAGTTAGTTGAAGGTTATTTTTACTCCATTTTCCCCCTAAACATCTGTCCCAAAACAGCATTATCTGTCTTATGGCCACATGTATGAGAGTCAGTTGAGAATACACAACAGGGCAAGAAGTCTTCTGTACTAGAGCTTTCCATGAGAAGAAGAGTAATTTTGGAACTTGAAACCTGAAAGACATCTTTTCCCACTACTATTTTCTATTGGCTTTAATTTACTCATTTAATAAAATTTAGGGATTATATAATTCCAGTAAATAATTTTTTCCTTAAAGTTTTCAGGAATTGCCTTGACTGGGGCTTTTTGTGCCAGAGAAGATGAATGCCATTTTTATTTCTAAAGACAAATGTGTTTTCCAAGCCATGCTCATGTCCAAGTCTTTTATTAATAGAACTTGACATCTTTACAACTGGCATAAAGGGTTCTTCAGGTCTTAGTATGATATAACAAGGTAATGAAAAATTCCCTTGTGAAAAATACGAAGGTCTTAAGTGTATCTGAGTATACTTGTATATATGTATGTGTATACGTGTGTGCCCATGGGCATAGAAGATTATATATTCATAAACTTGTAAAAGATAGTGTATGTTCTCCACAATAAAGAGAGGGTGCTGACAAGCCTAAATAAAATGATAATAATACATTGGTGTGAAAGAAAAGAGAAGTTATTTCCAAATAACTGTTCTGAACTAGATATAAATATGGTAATTAGCACCGCTGGGTTTGTGAAATTATTGAATCCCTCTTGTAAATGAAAAGAAACTTTATCTTCAGTGAAGGTAATGTAGCTCTCAGACTTTTCTCAGCTGATTTTTACCGGTTTTGCTACTTGCAGATCTTACTGTGCAGAATGTTTTGCTCAACAGTCCTTGATCTCTGCATTTCTCACTCCACTATCAATTCAGGATGGATTTCAACACTGATCCCATTCTCAATTCGGGTCACTTTCCTTTAGTCTGTTCTGTCCTATTCCAGTCACAATGGCTCAGAACATACTAACTGATGCTTGTACAACATAGATGCCATAGAAGTATTCTAACCAAAAATTTAGGAAGGTTGTATTCCAAGTTTTTTAAATCAATACTCAATTAACTAAATCCATCCTAAACACTACAGAGTGCCCAGTCTTTTTGAATAGGTTAAGTGCTCTGTGTGTGCATTTGTGCATGTGTGCGTATAACATTCTAGTCAGAATCTATTATAGGAAAATCTGCTAGGATGGAGAATGATGAAAAATCTCCATTTCTAATGCTATCCACATAAATTCATACATGGCATATTAATGGTACATATTCTTTTTCTGTATTTGAAATGTTTCTCTAGACTTCATGACCTAAAACTGTCTTTCTAAATTTAGCTGAAAGAACTGCACAAGTAAATGATAATGTATGTGTCATAATATAAAACACAGGCATTCTTTTAAGTGCAAATTTTTGGTTGGTGTGCATTCAAACATTAAAAAATATGAAAATAAATAACCATGCTCTGATAAGTTCTATCTTCCTATCAGAACAGGGTACAAGATTTTTCTACAGTGTACAAGTCCTGTCTACAATCAGAGGAGACTAACTGGCACAGGGCAATTGCAAGCAGATCTGACAGCTTGTGCTGACGTCTAGGATGTTATTGAACAGCCATGCAGTAATAGTTTCTAAAATGCTCTGGAGAGACGCAAATCATTTATTTTCCCTCGCAGTCTCAGACTGGCTTTGTGGTGAAAGACAAACATCTTACACTGAATTAATTAATATTTTTCCGAAGGTACCTTAAATTCACCATTTATGTGTCACCTAGATTCTGAAAAATCACCCCTTGAAAGCCACCTTAAAGGAATTTTCTACAATGTGTAAAGTCACTATGTCCTCATGCCATAGCACTGGAAATAAGATAGAGCCCCAGAAAAGGTGTCTCAAACAGAGGATCCCTGTCCTGTGGGTGTCATTCAGATGTGTCAGACATAGGAGGCCTCTAGACAAAAGTGGGCAGAAACTGAATGTATTCTGGCACTTATATTCATCATCCAAATCTCACCAAGTCAGTTTCTGACTGAAGGATTACAATCTCTTTTGAAAACATAGGATATTTGCAGGTTCTTTTATACTTTTTCCAAAATTTGCAATAGATAACTAAATTCCATAAGCAAATGCCTGGTACTTATTTTGAGCAGATGACACTACTTTTAGAAGATACCCAGTGCTGATATCCTAGAATAATACCAAGAACCAGAGTTTGTATCTGAAACATGTGAGAGCTACAGATGTTTTCAGTCTCACTTCTAGAGATGCAGGATCATCCAGCACCTGGCAGCATAACCCTCCCAGGAGTATTATGTTTTACCAAAACATTGGTAAAAATTAGTATTGTTCTCAAATCCCTGAGGGAAGAATAATTGATTGAGAAGACAGAGCTACTCGCTCACATTAACTCATAAGAACTCCAAACTGAGACACTTAGAAAACCGGAATCAGCAGTAGAAGAAGAATTTTGTTACCAACCTTCATCAGTGGTTCTTTGTGTGTTCAGACCTCAGATCTGTCCCCAAATACTCTGGTCTTCCTAAGAGCCCAGAGCACTAAGAATTCAATCAAGGTGGCTAAATTCTTGGCAGATTAAATAAATACTCTTTTGAAAAAGCATAATCATAGATCATGATGGGAGGTAAAGACTGGCAAAACATTGTAATTGGAAAGATTTGCATGTGGCCAGGAGTTCTGTAGAACTCTAACTGTTTATATTTGTGTCAGTACATCTTCTAAAGAGCCCAGTTCACTGAAGTACAGTGTGAAATGGTAAACTGACAGCATCATATGGCATTGGAAAGTAAAGCCATGACATGGATACAGCCAAGAAACACGTTTACTATCAGAATTTGAACTCCAGAAGGACTTGAATTTAAATACCTCTTGGTCACTCTAGGTTCAAACTGTAAATTCTAAAGGCTCCATTCAAGTCTCCATGTCAAGCTAACGCTTGAATTTGAAGCAAGTTTTCAAATATTTGAATACTTGATTTTGACTAAACTCCAGTTAGAAACATCAAAACTTCCTAGGCATCTATAGTTTTGATTATGGAGAATTCCCTATGTACCCAGCTTGATAGGACCAAAGGACATGGACACTTTCCCCCACAAAAATTTGCTTTGGGATTCAAAAAATAAGCTTTCATTTACCTGTCTCACCTGCAAGGCTCTTCACAACAGATGTTCTCAGAGTTTATCTATGGAATCAGGCTCCACAGAAGAAAGCAAAACAAAAGCCATCTGCACTAATACACCTTTTTATGCCAAAGGGTGAATTGCCAGAATATTCACCGAGGAAAATGCCTAAAATAAAACCTTAGATACTAACCTAAATGGTCATGGAAACCCATACCTGGAATGCATTGAATTTAACCAGATAAAAGTGTGCCAAACACTAAAATGCAATTTCACCAAAAATCCTATTGCTTATGCTCCTTGCTATACAGGCAGATAAGATAGTTAATAGCATTCTGCCCACATATACAGTTGGAAAAATATGAAAATATTTTTATTTTTGCTTTCCTTTTCCTTTCTATCTCCAAGCAAAACTTGCCAACACTGTATTTCATTTACTTTTATTCATAGTTGTTCCGTGAGCAGCCTCACTACTTTTGTCTTGATTCTAGAAAAAGTGATGTTGTCTCAAAGTACCAAAATAAAGCAAGCGTTTGTCAGCCCATTGAACTCACATCTGCTTACATAAGTATATCTGTCCCTTCTCATATAAGCACTCCATAGTGACCCTAATGCTAACATAAACATGCCTGTCCAATTAATTTGTAATGCATGCCTCTGCATAGAGAAATAAAGAACTATTTCAAAATGAGGATATCTCCATCTGGGCCAATAGCTTTCGGTGACAATGGCTAGTACTGGATGCCTTGGAGGAACATGCTGGGTCTCCTGACAGTGAAAATTACTGTGCTGCCAGGGACAGGTTTCCAAACATCTTGCTTTCTTTCTCTATAAACATATGAAGATCTTAGACCTTAAAACTTAATTCAGGTACATTTCCAATATATTTAATTTTTCTTCATTCTTGTCCCAGGAAAAATGGCATCTCTCACACACACATATACACACAAAAAAAAAGAAATAATGAATTCAAAAAGGTTATGCCTGATTTATTTTCTGTTTGGAACAGAGTGAGAAGTAAATTCATGGCTTTAACCTCTTTATCACTTTCTAAATATCTTCTTTATCTACCATATTTTGTTACTGAAGCTGGCTAATGAATGTGAACACTACAGTCATGAAAAATCACTGAGTATCAAATGACTAACAGTCTAGTCTGAAACATTGTATGGTCTTCGCAAAAACATTACAAATGTTTTCACTGAAAATATGGACTGAAAACTTATGTATAATGTCATCTATTTGAAGCAGGTGGTAAGAGGAGCAAGCTTACAGGAAATTGATGAGGGTTTTTCCACTTCAAGTCATTTAGCAGGTGACTTCTTTGAGCTGTGCCGCATGACCCTTTCCTCAAAATGTTTTAGTAACCTTTAATTTTTTAGCAAAGGACAAATCCATTCTGTAACATGGCATTCAGAAAACAAATGACGAAAAGAAAGAAGTTTTAAACATTCCAAGACCACATTGTCCAAATCAGAGTTTCATAAAGAAGAGAACAATTTGAGGAATCAAGGCTACCCTGAATAAGAGGGAAAGTCAATGAAAAAAACAAAGGGCCTTAAACTCGGCTCTGATCAATTTGAGATCTATTCTATATCAATTGCAGACAAAACTACTAACTAGGACTGCACAGAAAAGATCTCTTTCAGACAAGTTTATCAATTACAAATGACATGATGTAGCTGCAGAAGAAACCTGCTAAGAAAGATGTCAAAATAGGCCTTCAGATGGAGATTTTCAAGGATTCTTTAGCAAAGTGAAGAGATGAAGAGTTAATACATTTCAAAAAGGTAGCAACATAATATTAACAATATTCTTCAAACTAAAAGTAGGTCAGAAGTTGAAAGTGACCTTCAGGAGATTAAAACTCATCCTTAAACCAAATCAGCTCCCCTCACTCCTGAATATTCAGAGAGAGACCTCAGGAAACATTCAGAACATCTGCCTTTCTGCCTGTAACTATGCCACTGACACAGAGCTCTTAAGAGATCGGGGTGGCAGTGAGTAACTCTATCAGAGCTCTCCAGTGCTCTTTCTGCAGCCTCTTCCTTCACAGGCAGGGGTCTTAAAACAGTGCTCTTGTGTCAGCAAGGATTGTGACTGGCTTTCAATACCTTCGTGGTGCAAGTGGCATGTAACTAAGCTGAGATTCAAATGAAATGTTAAAATTAAGGAGGCGAACTGAAGAAAAAATACCAACCTCTTCAAAAGTTGAAGTCTTTAATTTTTAACTACACCATCCATAAAATGCCAGAATTCCATAAGCAAAAGAAGGTTTGCCTAACCATGATGACTTAGCAGACTAAGTATAAGTTGATTTTTGATCATTTGATTTTGGATCATTTTATTTTGATAATTACTTTGATTTTCAAATAGCCTGGCATGGTTCTCATAGCTTTCAAAATTGAGAGGCATTAAGGTTTTGCAGTTTACCCAGCTCTGTATTTCAGAAGGCAAATGAGATATATTTCAATGTCTTTAAAAGTCATTCTAAAAAGGAGACATAGTGAGTGAAGCAGTGCACGGAATACCTTGAAAAAAAGTTAAAATCATAGAAAATTCACTTGTAGTAAGACATGTACTTTGTGGAAATAAGAAATAAATAATTGTTAAAAAAAAAAAAAAGGAAGAAGAAGATATTAGCAGCTTAAAACTGGGCCATCTGGAGTTGAGCACTGCGTTGTCCTCCCAACCATTAGCTTGAGGCTTATAAACATCATGATCACAAAAGCATGCTTCTAGAGGGAATAGAAACTGCCCCAGGTAACCATGCCTCTGCTAAACCAAGATGATTTAGACCTCAAAAGTAAATAGGCCACAGCTATTACAAGGTAAGGAAATTAGGATAAGATAAGATAAGACCAGAATGATAACAACTTTAACAATTTGCAAATGAAAAGCAATGCTTGCACTCCTGTGAAGATTTTCGAGGCCAGAGAAAGAAATTTGCAACCTGTAAAAAAATTCTGCTTCTGTTTGTGTTGCAGCAGGTACCATATTGCAGGAATGCCAGCAACATGCTATTTCTCTTTCCTTAGCCATGAAAAATACAACCATCAGCTTTTTATTTCCCCACCTAGAATTAGGCCTTCATTAAGCAGTTTCTTACTGCAAACAGTGAAAATAATCTTAGAGAATCCTAAGTCTGGCAAACAAGCAGAAGAGATATTTCAGTTACAACAAGGCAGGTGGGTAACTTATTTCCCTACAGGCTAGTACATTTTGTCAGCTTCTCCTCTCAAAATCTCACCCCAGGTGCTACTCACTAATTTATCTTGCTTAGTCCCATGTGTTCCCCTTCTCAAAGTCTGAGTTTACTGCTTCCATTTTTTGCTATTTTAGAATAGTCTGTTCTCTGTGTTCCGAGTGAGCAGGATACTTTCATGCATGGCAAGATGGCAAGATTCAGGCAAGGCATTGGAAAAAAAAAAAATCCAGCAGTAAAAATACTGAAGTGCTGATATAAAAGCAAGGAAAAACCAGGGTCTACTTAAAGCATGAGAGTTTTTGTTCTGCTCTTAAGACATAATAAACTTCAAATGGAAATCAAGCATCGTTTTATCGACCTCAGCTAGTTTAGAAATGTTCTATATCCATAAGGATAATTCTAAACTAATTTGGATAAGGTGTTGTAATATGTATTTAATGCACCATGAGAGTATTACCATAGCCAAAATTACTCCAGCCATCAGCACTAAGGGAAAAGCCACCTCTTCTATTCCGCATATGGTCCAGGTAATTGAAGGAATTCAATTATCCCCAAGGACACACACACTCCTGATGTCAGAGCTGCCTTTTGAGGCTGCAGGCCTAGAGCAAGGAGCAGAAACATCTGACACGTCTGGGTACCAACAGCTATGAGATTGAAAGGAAATAGTTTCAGATAAGGAAATAACCCAGAAAAGCCTACAGATCTTCTGTGTAATATTCTCATCTATTTTAAGCTATAAACAGTGGGAAAAACAAGGAAAGGGAGGGGGGAGAGTGTTTCTGGGAAGCAAGAAATATTTTCTGAATATTATTGAGCATTGAATTTTTAAGAGAAAATATGTCTGTGTTATGATCATATCAGCTTTAGGGGACAAACCCCTCTATTTGCTTCAAAAATAGAATAAAACCTCAATAAATATATACAGTGTTCCAGATTTATGCTTGTGTATCTCCTTTGATTTATGTGCATTTTTCTATAAACAGATTACTGGTCAGCTTATTCCTGACCAACATAGGCAAACACAGCAGATTATTTATGTTTTAACCTAGTTACAGAAGAGCCTTGTTTGGGAGCAAGTGCTTACTTAGAGGTCCATAGCTATTTAAGCCTTGTCATCACTACTTATTGCTAGACTAAACAGGTAATTTATTTTTACTTAAACCATCGGATTGGTTTGATATTTATCACCATGGAGCATGTTTGAACTGATAACACAACCTTTTAGGAGGAGCATGAATCTGTTCTACAAAATAGGATTGAGAGATAAATAAAGAAAATGAGAGTTTGACACTTTTTAATACTAAAATAAAACTGTAATGTTTCCAGATATTGGAATCGTGCCCGCAGAACTTAGTACATCATCTGAAGGCAGACAATTCCAGTGCAGTTATTGCTCTGCTGAATGGAAAGTAAGACCATGAACACGGATTTATTACATCCCAAACATGCATTGATAGTACTGATAGCAAGGCCCAAATTTTTGAGGTCAAAAAAATTTATGTGAACGAGTTCTCCAGCAGCCTAAAAAAATACTGGGTATTCTTTCAGCCACATAGGCTTCTTCCTATTTTCTTGGGTTCTTCTCCTAATTAATTTTATAAATACTTTTTTCCCAACTAAGTCACTCCAGATGTTCTGTCTTGCCCATTTTTGGCATATGTGTGACAGCTCCAGCCCTTCTACTGACCCAAACAAACTTCAGAAAGTATTTGGTAACTAGACAAGTTGACTACAGGGAAATCTTTTATTAAAAAAATTACTCTACAAGCAGGAAGAATGAAAGTTTGTTCTTGGAAAAGGCTTTTACCATGTATACCAATATGGGCAAAACATGATTAATAACAATCTTCCTATACAAATGCATAAACAGTGTAATACGCATTTACTGCCACCATTGGAAATGAGAAAACCAATTTAATACACGTTAAATAAAAAAGGAAACAGCCAAAATGCCTGTCTCCACACACCTGTGTACAGCAATTAAATTAGCCAACTTGCCTTTCCTTATAAAACCTTTGCAAAGTAGAATGCATTTAGAAATACTGCTCAAATATTACTTTCTAAATTTACAGGCATGGATATTACCACAATTATTCTTTGCATGTCCTCTCTCCCTACAAATCTTTGCAACCACCAAATGCAGTTACTGGGATGGAGGCTGGTACAATTAAAGAACCTCTATCCCTTACTGTCCAGGGAGAGCTTTGTCCTGAACTGCATCACTGCTCACTGGGGTACACACTAGATTATTCCATGGAGTTCATATTCCATTAAACCTTGACGTCTGTTTGTCACTGTAACACTGACTTCTAAATTCGTGTCTTAATATCTCTTCTTTAAGGTTTGCATGTCGTATTGCTTTTGGGCTTTGGTTTGGGTATTTTTTTGTGGTGGAGGGGGAATATTTCTGCATAGTAGCGGAGTGTTAATTACTTGATCTTTTAAACACCTAGATTCTTGTGTTCAGACTGAATTGCTAGATAATGTCAAAGAATGCAAAGGGGCATATTAAATACCATGATAGAAAATGACTATGCAAAGAGCAAAGAGAGACATAAGCAAACTTGGTTTTCTGCATACAAAGTTAGGGTGTTTTTCATTGTGCTTATGGAAACACAGGAGATGCTTCTGTCACCTGTTGCTACAGAATAAAGGTAAGCAAAGGCAGAAACTTGAAAAGCTTAGATTAACTTCTCAGCCAGGTAAATTAGCCAAGGTACCTTGCACTCAGGTAACTACTGTTCATTACTGTTTGCAGGACCTGAGATAATTCTGATACTACAGATAATTCTACATTCTGCTGCATTGCAATACAATATTTGTTGTCATATCTGAAAAACCAGAATAACAGGATTGCTGACATGCCTGACTTTAGACACACTTGTTAAATCCTCATAAGCCATATAATTATCATTATCAGTGACCTGTTTAATAGAACATTTGCTATAACTAAAAATGAATAGACACTGTTGTGTTCACATTCTGGCTATATTAGTAGCTACCTGAAATTTTTGAAGAAAAAAATATAACTGTCTGGGAACAGAAGCTATTTACAGAGATATCAGTGACCTGTTTAATAGAACATTTGCTATAACTAAAAATGAATAGACACTGTTGTGTTCACATTCTGGCTATATTAGTAGCTACCTGAAATTTTTGAAGAAAAAAATATAACTGTCTGGGAACAGAAGCTATTTACAGAGATATCAGTGACCTGTTTAATAGAACATTTGCTATAACTAAAAATGAATAGACACTGTTGTGTTCACATTCTGGCTATATTAGTAGCTACCTGAAATTTTTGAAGAAAAAAATATAACTGTCTGGGAACAGAAGCTATTTGCAGAGAAAGCCTGAGTTCCAAAGTGTGCTGCCTCACTTCTTGCATTCTGTTGTATCGTTTCAATTTCCTCATATAGAATTTTATATCGAAAGTAAATGCAGAAGGCAGTGGAATAACACTTGAGGGAAACGAAGTGAAAGGAGAATGCAGGCTCCTCAGTCTGACCTTTACAGCATTTCTTTTAATATCTCAGGGAAAAAAATAGTAGAGGCCATTAGGGATTCAGCCATGTCCCAATACAAATTGAACTCTAGCACACAAATACAGAGAGAAAAAGGAGCGTTAGGAAATAAGAATATAATAAATATTTTTTTTTCTTTTGCTTCTATAAAAATATTTAAGAAAATAAGGTTTCCATTACAGCTATATACTTATTTTAATGTACACACAATGGACAAGTAATAGTAAAATTTTATTCTGAATGTATTTTATTACAATTTTGCAAGAGTATGGTGGGAGTCTCTTTTTCCTATTGGTTCCTCAACATCTACTTATGACTTTTCTACCTAGCCAAAGGAAGCAACAGCTTCTGATCATGCACAGAAAGATCACAAGCTACATGGAACTACCTGCCCGGTGAGAATTTCCTGTTGGGATATTCTGGCATTTTTTCCAGCAGCAGTTCCCCGAATAAGGCTGCCTATGCATCAGCAGCTGCTGTTAATGTTGTAGTTTGCAGGCAGGCAAGGTCTAAGCCTGAGTCAGGTCGGAAAAAAAAGTCATGATGGAGATTGAAGGAATCTAAAATGCTCCTTCCTGGTTTTGATCAAACATATATTGTTCAATATTTTGACATGTAGGCAGAAATTCAGCCTTTCATATTAGGGATAAGAGTCTAAGACAGTGATCATACTTTTCTCTGTCAAATTTCTCATTGCTATTTAAGAACAAAACACAATTTTCCAAAGACATGTCCAGTATTTCATTTAGCATTATTTTACTCTAGCATCAAGAAAGACTATCCTATTATTCTGTTGATCCTACTATAATTGGTTTTATGCTATTATCTTTTAACAGTAAGGTTTGTCTCTTACTCAGTCTTTTCAAAATTAATTCATCTCCCTTAACAGGTTTTAGTCGCACCTAACTTTACTTATCCCAGAGGTCTACACTCATACCACAGTCTCACTTCAGTTCAGGAAAACATCTATCACTATGTCTTCACTTCACTGACTACCAAGGATGCATCTTAGAATCATATAAATTCTGTCCTTAGCTGCAGACTCCAGAAAAGTACTCTAAAAGTAATTGGATTTTTTAATAAAACTATGTTTTATAAAGATAAAGGTGCTATCTAATTACATTTTAAATTGATTAAATCTCAATCACTTAAATACCTTTGAGGTATGCATTGCTGTAAAATACAAGTAATTTTAAGTGGTGAAAGGATGTCTTATTTTATTCAGTTAGCAGGCAGGGATTATTTTTAAAAGCAGAGTACACAGTGCACATGAAATAGGGAATACATTCCTTCATCTGGAGTACAAGTTTAAAATGGCAACTTGTAGCCACGCTTCAAAATCTCCCAAATCTCTCTGTACTTTTTAAATGAAATATTAATATGCTTAACATGAACCAGCTGCCACACTATGTCTCATTTAGAGGATGCTGTTCCCTGTATTTGAAGAGTGTGTTTCTACACAATTGTTGAGGGTGGCAGTGGTGCATACAACAGTTGCCTAGATTTTTGCTGAATTTTTACATTATCATTTCTCAGGTTAACACCTCTCAGGCTTGGTCTCTCCTTTTGGGGAAGTTTAAAAAAAAATTCAGGGACAACTCTTCCACCTTTTATGAGAATGATGTTAGGGAAAAGTAGGTAACTGCCAATTACCAAGAATATTCTATGAATGAAATGGAAGTGGTCTCAGATTTTGAGTGATGAAAAAAACCAAAACAACCTACCAGTACAAAAACCCAAAACAACCTTAACACCCTGTCAGAGACTGAAATATTGTAGTTTATGACTTAAACATTTTCATGAAGGACTTTTAAAACTATATTACAAAAGCTGCACCCTGAATGGGGCTCTGAGAGGCCCTGGACCTGCTCACTGATGAAGATAAGATGAAGTAACAACTCAGGGCTGGGGACATTCACAGAGCACAAGCTTAACACCTCCAAGGTGGAGACCACAGCCCCAGGGCTATCAGCTGCCAGGCTCACACAGACCCTCGTACCAAAGGGTGAGGGGGAGAGAGGCTTTGGGTATGTGCTGGAAAAGCCTCTGGTGAGAGGCGCAGTGACCGCCCATCCTCCGATGTGCAGAGGAGACCAGATGAGGGGTCCTTCACCTAGAGGTGGGGGAAGGCTTATCCATAGCAGAAGGGGGTGACATGGCCCATCAAAGGCCCCCCCAAAGGGATCCCCAGACCCTGCACCAGAGCACCAGAGATGATGCAACAGACCCTCAGTGTTGCAAGGGACAGTGTGTCAAGCTGGCCTCTGCAAGGGAGGCACGTGGCGTTCCCACCTGCCCAAAGCGTATATTAATCCACGGGACTCTGTACTCTTTGGCGTGTGGCGGTGCCAAAGTGGGACCCTCACCACCAGAAGACCAGATGGAGCGGAGCAACGAGACGTCATTGAGATCCCTGGATGGGTGATATGCTTCCACCTAACCCCTGTCACTCTCTCTCCCTGTCCCCCCACGCACACTTCTTTCTCTCTTTCCTTCTTTCTTTCTTTTCTCTTTCTTTCTCTTTGCTTCTTTTACTATTAAATAAAATAAATCAATTTTTTGGCACCAACATCTAACCTCGTTTGGTTTTAATCTCATTTTTGGGAATATTTTGAACCTTCTAAGTTCTTTCTGGTTTATGCACAGAGACTTAGTTTTCTTTGCTCTTCTGGGTTTAAACCGGATCGTGACACACCCGCCAACTGAAATTGCACCAAAATTTGATCCAAACGGAACTCTCCAGAAATCACCAGCAAATCTGACAGTATGACACACATACTGACCCATACTCTGACCAGGAAGTTTGCCTATATTATTCACTAACTATGCTTCACAAAGCTTATAAGAAATTTGCTGATTACCTTTTATTAGAAGTTTTTATTAGAAAAGTTACTGTCCAAACCTAAAGGTGACAGGGTCACCAGTTTCAGTGTACAGTCAAGAGAATGACTTGTAGATGCAGCCTGGGATAGCTCACCTGGATGCAAGAAAGACCACAACTGACTCTCTACTTTTCTCACAGAGAAGTCAGTCACCATCAAAATGGCTACTAAGCAAATTCATAATGAAAAAACCCCTACTATAAAACCATGGCCACCCTCATGTGCTGTCCTATTAATACTGACTACCGGCGGAGGAAACCTCCGAGAGATTTTGTAGGGTGTGTAGAATTTGAGAACAGATAACATCAATCCGCGTCCAGAGCATGTACCAGCCCCTGTACTCCAGTAGCCAGGCAGTTGTGCTGCTCAGGAAACTCACCCTGGTGCTTAGGGAGCCACATCAACCCTTCACCTATTTACAATAGAAGAGAATTTCACAGTTTGGTCCTCAGCTGGATCTGCTTCCTGACCAAATGGACTGCAGCTTCTTGTGGGAAGGGTGAACGTGGGAAGCAGGATGTCTCTGGTCTAGAGTTAAATGGGCTTAATTTTCATGTCTTTTTCAAACAAGGTTAAGTAGCTGAGAAATTGGACAGACACGTTTGACAGAACCAGATATAGAAGTCAGACTTCAAATACTGCACCCATATTTATACAATTCCTTTTAAACAGTCAGGTTATTGCATCTGAGTTCTAGACTGAGATTTGTGTTACAGGAAAGTGCAGCACCTTCTAACTTGACTTCAAGTGCAAAATGTAACATACAACATTTCAGCAGTCACGTGATAAAAACCAGCCTGAAGTACTCTGCACTGTTTGAAATTAAAGATAATATTCCATTTGCAGAGTCCAATAAAAATCCTGAGTAGCTCTGTACACTTCTCTGGTTTTGATGGAATTCAGGATCTAGTCTGAGAGTCTGTGATATTCACAGACTACAAAGTGAGAGTGACAATATTGTATGGTATAGGCAAAGGGAAAACAGAATCCCAGGGGAGCCTGCAATTTGGTGCTGGCGGACTGAACCATTAAGACCTTCATGCTGTGACTGGTAGGGCCTGTTGCAAGAATGTGCACTTATTAAAATTGACAAAACTTGGTAGAGCTGCACTGGCCCACTCTGCATGTGTGAAAGTCATAAAAAATATCATTAAAAATGAATTGCTTCATATCCCAAGAAGCTCTTCCAATACAGTAATATTTGATTGACTGATACAGCAGAAAAGCACAGAGACAGCCTGAGGAGATCAGGCTGGCAATGGCATATGCATGATTACACCATCCATTTCTTCCATTTAGTTTTCCTCTGTGTTTATTGCAGTTGTTTCTCTTTGCTAAATAAATGGACATATATTCCATCATTTTAAATTAAATTTGGTGAATTTTAGTAGTCATGAATCTCAAAGACAAATTGCAGCAGCTGGAGCTACAGACTAAGAAAAATTCTATTAATGGTCTTAAATTATCCTGTAAAAGAACTTCAGAGATGTCACCCTCTGAGAATAGCTCCCGTAGAAACTGTCTGAAAGAGAATGGGAGGAAGAAAGAAACACTATTACAAGTGCTTTTATTTTGGGGAATTGAAATTGACTCTTAGTGGCTCTTCCCCACTGCAAAAGTGTGAATTTAAACTTTTGTTACTGCTCTGATCTGAACATCTAAACAACACAAACCTGACCTTATGACTTCGTTGCTGTTGTGTGCATTTCTAATCATTTCCCTGGAAAGCACTAATAACAGCATTAACTTTACTTTCAAATAAAAAAGGAATTACTGTGAACATATGAGAGCCAGTTTCAGCAAATTTAATTTTCTCATTTCTTCTATTGTTATGGAAACCCAGTAGAACTTTTCCTTTTCATAATATGTAAAGCTAAGCAAGGTTTTTCTTTATCAAAAAAGTATTAAAATATCTGATAATGTATTTTTTTTAAAAAATTAGTTACAATAATTATTATATTTCTTCTGGAACTCCAGAGTAGCAATAACTTGAGCAAGCAAATAGTACAAGCTAAAGAAAATTTGGGGTTTTTTCTAATTGGTCAGTAAAGTGAAATAAACATTCTAGCTAATGAAATCTAAATTTCACCTAGACCTAAACATCATAGAGATAAGAAACTTATCTGTAGGAAGGTCTCTTTTTTGCTGGCTGAAACGTCTAGAATATTTCACAGCTTTTCTATAATCTCCTTCTGGCCAAGATGTTCCAGGTGCCGCCGATTTGGCAGACAGACAAAATCCACTTTTGAAAAGCAGACTGGGAAACCAGCAGCAGGCAGAATGCCAGGGGCTTGTCTGAAGAAAGGTGGGCCCCACCAGGCTACAGGACATGGGTGGTGCTGTATTCCAAACTCCAGACCCTACGGGATTTGCAGGAATCAAAGCCCTTCTTGGCATTTATTTTCCTGGCAATTTATGATTTGTAGTGTGTAAACATTCTGCACTAATTCTTTCTGTGGACATACATTAAATTAATCTGGATCTTAATAGCTGTTCAACCTGAATCACCCTAAGACTGTTCCCAGTGACCTTGCTGCCTGCTGTGTCTCTCAGATCTGCTCACCACCACATCAAGTCATGTTGTATAAATCATCCTTGGCATGCTGAGCCTCACATCTGCCCCCAAGTTTAAGGACTCTCGGAAATGAAGACTAGTTTGCATGTGCAGAAATAGACCCTATCTTATTCCTAATAACAGTTAGGAAATAGTAAACAACTGCAAGCAACAGAAAACTGTTGGTTTTATACTACTGCTTCTTACACAAGATATGCAATGATAAAATTAAATAGAGTATAGAAACTTGAGATGGATTGAGTTTTAGAATCTTTCCATACCCTGATTTGTCGCTATTTGGATGAACATTACATTTTTTACATGTTTATAGAATCACTTTTGCTTTTCTAGAGTACATGGAATTGTGGTAGAATGCTTAAATGGAGCTCCATGTTCAACGATGAGATAGAAAAAGAATTAAAACATATGTATCTACTGACAAGAAAAACCCCACAGTGTCTATATAGAAAAAGATAGATTATACACAAATTATGTACTAAAATTTTGAGATCAATAAGCATATTTCATCAGTTCTGGTAGTTCTGAGGTGTGACAGAACACTCCAATTCTCAGTATAGACACAGCAGTTGCTGTTGCTGCTGTTTTCCTCCCCTTGCTTCTGCCAAAGACATAATTCTCTGGATGCGTTTACCATTCACTTGGAATACAGCTGCATTTATCTACTAAATTCACACCTTTCTGTTATCAAATTCACACCTGTCTGTCCAACTTCTTCACCATTTTCTCTGAATCTGGAAACACTCATGTTTATGACAGTAAACTTCATTTTATTTAATCTAAAGCAGCAAACTCACCACACAGATAGACATCAAGAAAGCACAAGGAAACATAAAAAAGCTTCTTTCTCTGTGACAGAGGAAAAAATAGATAGAATTGAACAGAAACCAAATCAGATGCTTTGCCTAGCAAGATCATTTAAAATGAAAATTTTCCACTGGGTGCTCCATTCTTTTTATTTTTTATATACCTTAGTTTTTCTTTTTTATTTCCTTAGAACTAAGCAGAAATTTTCTGGGTTTAAATTTCTTAAAACTTAAGATTTATGCATTCATATATCTTTGCAGACCTACTATTTAGAATCCAATAGCCCACAGTGAAGATATCCTTCCTTCTCCAAATAGACTGACTACATTATTTATACTTTCAAGCCACAGTCATTAATTGTCTGAGTGAATGAAGCAGGGTTTAGGGCAACAAATAGCATATGTTTTGTGCAATTTTGTTTCCCTAAAAAGAAGTAGACCTATATTTGTGTAATTTCTCATCTGCTCTTGGGTAGCTTCAGCACTACCATCTGGGGGGAAGGAAGCTGTTTTATTGAGCTATATTCTCAGGGAAAAAAAAAGAAAAAGGAACAAATTTCAATGAAGGGTTTTATGAATAGGCTGAATTAACCATTACACAAGCATCTCCTTTTTCCTGGAAAAACACATGAAAAGAGTGTGTGTTTATAATTCTAAACAATGTTCTATTTCTCTCTCTCTCTCTCTGTCTCTCCCTCTCTCACCAAAAGTTTGATTCTGAAAGATAAGAAATAAATATGTTTATTTTCATATTTAATAATGCTTGTTTATTCTACAACATGTGTTCTAGGTTTTGCACATCATCCTGAAAAAAATAATTTGATAGAGGAATAAATTCTTGAATGATTAATTGATTTTTGAAATGCTCATGGGTTTTTTGTTAGCTTTTAATGAAAGATAATGACATTTTTCTTTATAAAAATAATGATTTTGGGAATTTTTTTTTCTTTTTAATTCTACATATCTGAACAAATTGATCCATGACATTTGAACTAAGGAAAAAAAAAATCAACATACTATGGTCAAAAAAAAAACCCCAAAACTTTTTCCAAACAAATGAGTACATATTTTCATTTGAAGTTGATAGTGAAAATTTCAGTGCTGAAGAAGAAAAATGCGAAAGTTTTTATGAAGAGATTTGGTGAACAAAAAATCCCTTTCAAGCACTCTAAATAGAAGGAAAAAAAAGAGTGAGAAAGACTTTGCCAGTTGCAAAAGAAAGTTGGGGAAAGTGAATAGAGGAGTCAATACGGTTACAAATGACACAGGACACAACGAGTTAGTTGATCTTCAAAGGAAAATTGAGCCTCTACGTCCACCTCCAGATGGATCAGCACATTTTGCAAAGGAGGACAGTTTACAGTGAAGGAAAAGCAGATTAGAAACATCATGAAAAATCCACAGGGCTGGATGAGATTCACAGGAGGGTGTTGAAATGGTTGGCTGAACTGAAAAATCACTCTTAGTTTACCAAAGGTCACATTCCAATCAGACGCAGCCTCAGGAAACAGAAATCTACTAGTAAGTCAAAAGACATGGATACAAAAGAACCCGAGATGAAGGTCCCAGTCTGCCTTTCAGAAATTATCATAAAAGATGGGTTCAGAACATGATGAGATGTACCTGCTCTTAAGTAAACAGCAAGACAGGCTGGAAATAGGATAGCTGGTGCAAAGGTAGCAGCCGCAGTAGTGATATGAAGATCAGACTCAATGCAGCAGATGACTCATTTCTTTGGCCTTCTATGGTGTCTGACATGAATGGGTAATTCATTCTCCAACACCCACCTGCTAAAAATGTCAAATTTAGTGTGACTCCCCAGGAACAGATAGGATTTAGGACATTTTCCACTAATTTTTTCAGCCTTAAGGCAGAGAATGTTACTTTAATTTTGGATAGGATGAGCAATAAAGAATATTACTTGAAGAAATAACTATTTGATCAGTACTGAAGGTTGGTAACTCAGAGTCAGTGTGCCACTTTCCATCCAGTAATGCTGGACACCACATAAAGACCATTCATCCATCACACTGAGCCTTTTCTAAAGTTATTTTAATAAAACACATGATCTACACATCAGTTTAAAAACAGTTTAACAGTAATTTCTCTCACTTTATTTTAAACATAACAGCTTGATTTTTAACAGGTGAGGTTTTATAGAAGGCTCCTGCCAGTGAGGCAGCCTGCAAGCAATCACCATCACTCGACTATATGTTAGTGTGCAATACATAACATCTTGGGCTTCTGCTAAATAAACACTTACAAACTGTGCACT
Source organism: Eulacestoma nigropectus (assembly GCA_013397775.1). Classification (NCBI taxonomy): domain Eukaryota; kingdom Metazoa; phylum Chordata; class Aves; order Passeriformes; genus Eulacestoma; species Eulacestoma nigropectus. The sequence continues at coordinate 327,140 of VZTE01005375.1, read as the reverse complement.
TGATGTTTTTTAAGCATTTTTTCTCCGAAACACACTGTAATGCTAAATGTAGCAACGTGAACATATGAGCTAGTGTTGACAGCCAGATTCAGCTGCCTTTAGGGAACCTTGCATCTGGATCCATCATGGAGTACAGCAATTGACCAAGAGCAGTAGCTCACCAGTCTAAAAATAGAGTACCTTCTGTTGTTTCAGGAGCTACCATCTTGCAGAGCACACTTTGGTAATGTCTACACAGCACTGACAAGCACACACTGACCTCCCTCCTCGGGGTGGAGAACAAACAAGAGCTGCAGTTGCAATAGATTGTCCTATACATCCAGCAGAGATGAGAAACACTCACTAACTCACAGGGTCTCAGCTGCTCCCTTTTCTGTGGAAAAAACAAATGTGCCTACTTGAGTATCTGTAGTAAGTGGTAAGTTGTAACGTCTGAGACACGGACCCAGACCGGCAGGGAATCTGAATCGTTTATTCAAAAGAAACGATCTGGTTTTATACACTTTTTCAAGGCACAGTATTTCCTTACGTGGCAATACTCACTACGTGACCTATCCCATGTTGCCACAGCAGCAGCACGCTTTCTAAATGTCCTTCTATGGGGGATCACACGCTGTTCACCCATCTGTCAGCTTCCAGCAGCTCCTCTCCGTAGGGGTCTGCCCCGTGACACCTCCTCCACCCAGGGTCCGGAGGAGACAAGCCTCTCTGTGCCGCCGTGTGCTTCTTTGTGCTGCCGTGTGCTTCTTTGTGCTGCTGTGTGCTTCTGCAGGCGTGTCCCACAGCCCGCAGCTCAACTCCATCCCATGTCTTCCCACAGTAAGTCAAATTAAAGAACTAAGTGACACCAGTATCACCAAGAGAATTGAAAATTTCAGTATCATCTAGGCAAGAATCTAGGGGAATCACTAAACAAGTATTCTTTAGATTCAGGAAAATGGTTTCACCGTGTGGCTGCAGATGAGGCACCATTTCTTGCGGACACAAGAGGTGGTGCATCATAACAATATCATCACTGCCACTCCTGCCATAATGCCCAGTGACCTTTGCCTAGCTGGACATCCTCTCTGCTAGTCTGGGCTATCAAGTTCCTTATAAGGACAGACACCTCTAGGAGGTGTTCAGATTAGGTGGGATCATTTGCTCTTTGGAAGTGCCCATTTCTCTCCAATAAATTCAAAAGGAATAGAGCAATGAACTGAGATTATGCCTGGTTTTTTTAAGACAGGCGAAAGTTAGAGCTATTAACATCTACTCCAAACAGTTGTCCTTGTCCTAAGATAAAGAAAAAACTAAATTCCAGAGAGTTTCAAACAAGAGAAGGGATAGAGTCAAGCATAGAAACAATCAAGAGGTCTAGTTACATGAAATGTTATGGTCATGATGGATTGTTTTAAGACAGCACACATTGAATAAGGTCAGATCCTCCTCACTTCATACTGCTCTACAGAAAATTTCAATAAATTTTAAAGTTTTTTTTTCTAAACAGGGAAGGAAAGATTTTCCCCCAAAATCCTTTTTTCCTCTCCCATGAAGAACAGTGAATATGTACCATTTAGGAACTAGTTACAGTGATGCTGGTGATTTGTACACTCCTATAAATTTCTTAAGAAGCTTATAACCCTAGATCAGCAAATTTTAAAGTACTTATTCCCAGAGGGATCAATACACCTTCAGGAAATGGGTAACCAATAGGATCTTTTTACAGAAATGATAAACACTGTTGGTCTGCTATCCTGCATAAGCCATGATTGCAGAGTAGAGTAATCTGCATCCACACTAAGGCCTCAAAAGTACTATCTCTTCTATCAAAGTCCATTAGTGAAACCCCAGAGATACTGCTCAGACTACTCAAAACCAAGTCATATATCAAAGGCTACATATTAGCTCAGGAATTATAACAGGTCAAAATATGGAAAAAAAAAATCACTATGTATTGCCATGATTTTAGGAATGAAAAACTGGAATAACAGAAGTCCTATTAATTTATTCTGTTCTGAGAACAAGTTCAACATGTAAAGGCAAAAAAGAGAACAAGAAACAAGCCATAAACTATGCATGAATTCTATAACAGGGAGGAGTTGTAATTGGTTTTTTTTGTTCATTTAGCAGCAAGCCTTCCAAAAGCAGACAAGCTCTTTAACTTATCGAAATATCTGTCTTTTTTTGAGAGAACAAAAGAAAACTCTGTTTTTTGNAAGCCTTCCAAAAGCAGACAAGCTTTTTAACTTATCAAAATATCTGTCTTTTTGTAACTTATCATTCCAATAGAGAACACTCAACATCCACCTAATTAAGATGAGGGAATGTTATGACAAATGATTTACGTTGAAAACGATAGAACTTAGTATTAGGGGTCCCAGTGTTTTAGGAAAGCTAGATAGATCTTATTTTTGTCTCAGAATAGAAATGTGTCTAAAATTTACAGTTTTATTTCAAAGGACACAAGTCTAGATTGCACTTACCATTTCATCATAATTCTGCTACTTATCATTGTGTTTCATTACAAAAAAGCAGCACATGATTCAGTGGACTCTTGCAGGATTTGAGGATGCACCATGAACAGCATCGATGTCCTGGCTGAGAGCAGATGTAAGCTGGAGTTTACCTGCACACAGTTTTTCCAGCCCTGATTACTTAATCTTTTCTGTATAAATCATTTCACTATATCCTACAAGCACAGCCCTGCTAAAGAAAAAAGTTTTGAGCTCACAGTGCAGTTGACATTTTTTCAGAAAATGGCCTGGAACCTATTTCCATGATTATATAATGTCATACAGATCACATCAAGAAGTTAATGAAATGGAGGATAAGACTTGAGATTTGCTGTTTCACATATAAGATGACAGAATTAATGCAGCACCCTGGAATATTCTGTCAAGCAGACGTTAGAAACCCAGATGTCAACAGGCATTTAGTAATTACAGGCAAGGAAAATCCAACCAAAATCATGTAACAGGTTAAAAAACACCTTTTAGTAGATTTAGGGAAAAGGAAAAGTAGTACTAAGAAAATTAAAGATAATTTTTTTCCTTGCCAGAAAGCCTCATGTATGTCTCCCAAAACTGATGTACATCTATTTTCACAAACAGTTAAAGAATGATCTTGGGATCCTCCTTCTACTTATTCTTATATCTTTAAAAAGAGATCAGGGGCACATTCAAGAGAGCATGATCAATATTTATTCAAGAAACACATAGAATCAAATAGTTATGGCAGTAGATGTGCTCCAGGAGAGACATCCACAAAATATGATCGATACCAATGAGACGACAGCCTAGTTGTACACCCAGAGTATTAATCACCACTTCATGTCCTTTCCTGACAGCTAACCCCATCTCAGATTCCTGTGGGAGAACACACAGTGACACTGGTGGGTGATGCTAACAAAGAACAAAATTAAAGGATGATTGGAGTAAAAATTGGAGCGAAGGGCAAGGAGTTAAAGATGAAATAATAAATCACAACATGCAATAAAATACACATTTTATTTTTATTGCAAGAGTCCCTTGACAATCAGCTGCTTTCATTATTATCTCAGCTTTACTAGTCTGTCCTCGAACTTTCTTGAAACCACTCTAAAAGACCACAAAGAGATGAGCTTATTTATGAAAGTTAGCACTCATATTCATATTAATGCTCCTACACTTCCAGTATTTTGAGAGCACTGACTTAATCAGCAGCTGGTTCACTGTCTAGGTCATAATAAGCTTTGATTTATGATCTTTACCTGTTTACATGCACTCTTTTTATTTATTTGAGGTTGGGGTGATCACAGCAATGTCTGTGGCTTCACTCAGGATTTATAAAACACTTTGACTAGTCAGTTATTACTGTTATACTACAGAAGCACAGAATGGTTGGGGTTGAGGGACCTCTGGAAACCACCTGGTCTAACTCCCTGCTAAAGCAGGCTCACCTAGAGCAGGTTGCACAGGATTGTGTACAAGCTCTGAATTTCTCCCGAGAAGGAGAGTCCACAACCTGTCTGAGCAGCCTGTTACACTGCTCCATCGCCATCAAAGCAATTTTTCTTCATAATCAGGTGGAACTTTCTGTGCTTTATTTTGTGACTATTGCCCCTTGTCCTGTCACTGGGCATCACCGGAAAGAGTCTGGCTCCACCCTCCTGACATCTGCCCTTAAGATTTTTGTATTCATTGATAAGATCCCTTCAATCATCTCTTCCTAGTAAGCAACATGGGGTGGGGGGCAGAAAAGAAAGAATAAGTCTTAACTTGTGCTATTAACCATTGTCTCACTCACCAAGTATCACAGTATTTCACCAAAAATGCTGCATTAGATAGAACTACACTGTTCAGCCAGTAGTTCTTCAGGTTCTAGGAGAAGCCTACCACTGTATGAAACAAATACATATCTCTCATTCCTGCTGCCTGTTTCTCAAAGCTCCCACTCAGTCCGGTATTCTTATAGTGCTAGACCACTGAAATATCAATGCTTCCCCTCTTCTTGCTATCCAAGTGCCAATACAAATATGTTGTTTCAAGTGTATGATTTGATCTGAAGTATAGGATTCATTCTACCTGACAAAGCATTCAAAACAGATGCTTCTGGACAGCTTGAAAGAGTAAGATATCCAGGTTGTGAGAGATGGCTACTGCAGTCTTTAAAATTTTTTTGTGGTGTTTATTGACTGATTTAGAGTGCTTTTATAAGTGCTGATCACAAGTTGGCATGAAATTTAAGTAACAGGAAAAAAAAATTCTTGAATATGACAACTCATCTAAGATAAGGCAGGTCAGTGGAGTTCCTATTAAACTTGAAGACAAAAATAAAGCTGGAAGAACCAGCTTGCTCTTCTAAGGCCTTGGTGAGAACTCAAAATCATCTTGATTAAATAAGTGCCCTGAGGAAACATGAGCAGAGCAAAGTATCACACATGGAATAAACTGATCAGCTGCATAAATGTAAGACAAAAAAACACTACTGAGACTTGTAAGGCCCTCAGAAGAGAATCTGGGTTTCAAGCAATTAATCTGAACACATATCAACCAAATCAGGCTACTAGAAAAAAAGCAAACCATACAATGAAAAGAAAAAGAGAATCTCTCGGTATAAGGCTCAGAAAGGAATTTGTGTCTTCTGGTTGACTCTGGAAGGGCACAAGCTAAAATTCTGTAACTGGCTATGGGAAACTACTTACAGACATCTTAATCAATAAGAGAAAATCCAATCCAAAGGAGGATAAAAAGGAGAAACAGGAGAAAAAGGAGAAAAAGTATTAAAAGTGCAGGAGTCACAAATTGTGAGTAAAAACTGAAAAGATTGTGATGGTTTGATTTAGGGAAGAGAAAACCAAAGTACAAGACACAATAGCAATTTTAAAAATATGAAAGATTGCTAGAAAAAGAGGGCTAAAAACCGTTTTCTAGATATAATTAAGGAAAGAAGAAAAATCAAGGACCTAAACTGCAGCAAGTAATATTAGACTAAACTTATGTTTTCTGTGCAAAACTTTTCACATCAGAAAGATAGAAAATATAAATGAATTGTAATGAAGACTTGTAACATGTAGTGGAAGGCTTTAAGTATTGAAGGGCTTTAAGAAGACATTACACAAAAATCTGCAAAACTCACACATGTATGGTTGTTGTTGCCCTGGGAGAGCAGGAATCTACACATGAACCCTTGGTCCATTCCAACTTTACATATATATAATTGAATCAGTAACTTACATTTAATTACTAGATTATTAGTAATTTTTCAGATTATCACTAAGAATTTTTAGAGGAAAAATCCTATTTCAAGGATGACTCACATCTTCCCTACTTTTTATTCTGCATCTTCTGGGACAGAAGATGAGGCCATACTGTCATGTTTTGTTTGTTTTAAGTTGTCTTGAGGACAAGGCAGAAATGTAAAACATTTGAATTAAATAATAAAAATGCCCTTCTTCCCATTTTGAGGCTTTAAGTCATGCTAAAACATCTTTTTTAAGTTCATCCAAGGTGAGTAAAGGAAGGAAAAACAAAAATGGAAAGGAAAGGAGACATAGGAAAAAATGTAGTCCACATATTCTACCTGACAGTAGGTCACAGTTCACTGTCTAAAGAAAGCCTGAATTCACTATCAGTCTTTAAAAGAAATGTTAAGTTGGTATGCCTGATTGCCAACAGATCCTATACAGAAAGAGAGTAAAAGCAAGCTGACGTCATTTTCTGATCTATTTTGAGTCTTTATTATAACTTGAGTATAAAAATGGCCTCTAGACAAAAATTTTATATGTAGACCTAGAACTATTTATACTTTTTCTTAAAATAAACCAAGGGCATGTGTCTCTAATGGTAAATTTTCTGCTTGAATGACTTTTCATGGCAATGTGAAATGCTGCAGAATATAATGGTCATGTCAAGGGTGTAGCAAAAACAGTCATATGGGGGAAGAAAACCTCAGTGAAAGCTGCCTGTGCTTCATTCCCTTAAGAGGCTGTTGTGAAAGGATATCTAATATCAGCTGCTGTTCTGGGACCACCTCAGAACACAGGGAGAACAGGTAACAATCTATTTTTAGTCTTGATTTCATTTTTTAATTTCTCTTCATGAAGGAATTAGTGTTGAATCATGGGAAATAGAAGGTCACATGTCATGTCACTGATTTCAGAGAGCCTCATTCTTTATGAATTTCATAGAATCACGGACTTCTGTGGATACACACATTAAATGGCATTAATGTTGGGAATACCATGGAACAAATGAAGCATCCTCACTGTTTCTAGAAATGACTGGTGAATTTTAATACTTGGTATTTTTTGTTTAATAAAGGGATATATTATGTCAAGAAAAGAATATTCATCTGTAACATAAACTTCTGAAATTCCTGCATATACAGGAAAGCAGTAGTGATGAACAACCAGTAACTTTAACCAACAGCAAAGTCTTTTATGAAGCCTAGTTCTTGTCTCACTAATTACCCATGAAAATAGGTTCAAAATGGGACATCTCTGTACCATATGATAAATTTACTTAAAATTAATGTTAAAAAAAAATCTCCTGAATATATTTCCAAAACTGTGAAACATATCAGAGTACATTTGCTTAGAAATAGTTGTCTTTCCTATTACTTACTCTAACAAAATAGCAAGTTATACATGAGAAAAGGATAGTCTTGCTTTATGTGAAGTAATAAAAAAAGTTTCAGCACTGCAGTTTCTTATTCTCTGCAAGTCACTTTCGAACTTTTAAAGTCAGTTTTATGCTTGGCTTGACACTTAAGAATCAGCTTAAGTATTTTCTCCTAATACAAAAATAGACTTCTATTTGTTATCTCACAGAGGTCTCATGAATGTGCTAAATAAGACTAACGTGGGATTTGCCTTGCTGGGTGAGTGCAGACAGCTATATGTGCACTCTACCCAAGCTGAGATGTGCCAGAACATGAACCAGCTGCAGAACAAAAACAACAGAGCCACATCATCATGGCTCTGAGCTGGAATGAATATACCTACCTCTCAACGGGGCTTAAAGTTGAAAGAACTTTTCTGGAGTTTTGATTTCTAAATATGATTTGTATTTGTAAGCATGAGCTAGAAAAGCAAATTGCAGTAGTTTCATTTCGTTGAATGGTGAAAGCATAAAAATGTGATTTTACTATAAATTCTTAGAAAATTCAAGCTGGCAACTAACAATCTTGTGCAATCAAAAACAAAAGAACAGTAGGGTTCTGCACCAGTCTGTTTAGTTAGAAAGCATTCTCTTAACTGTGATTCTATAGCATCACTGCTAGTCCAGTGAGACATATAAAGTCATATGGTTATCTCCTGTAATATGTTTAAGACAATATAAGCGTAGAGTTGACTAAATCTGGCTCCATTCTGTCTTCTGCTGGTTGAAGATTGTTTTCTCAGGCTGAAATTTCAATGGAACCAGTGGACGTTGGGGAAACAATTCAATTTTAATGAGCCCAAGTGCATAAATCCAGCAACCTTCTCTTTAAAGTGTAAAATGACAAATGCCCATGAAGAATAGGCTTATTTTTCAGAAACAGCAACCGTATCTCTCACTAATTTTATCAGAAGTAACAGAATCTGTAAAATGTTCTTTTTCTTGTCATATGACTTGAAAAGCTCTCTCAAGCACCATATCAAGTTATCTAGTTCTGTTAAAACCCGTTAATTCCAGTAACTTTGATACATGTATTTGTTCCATAAGGATACAGATACTTCTTAACTCCTGCAATGCCTTCAAATGAGATGTACCTGAGCCTCAATTTTACTCAAGAGTAGAGAAATCAAGACCTATTTCTAGAATTATTCAGAAAATTCAGAAAAAAAATAAGAAAAAAATCATTATTCTAATAAAGAAGATGAGCATACTTATTTCAGCAAAAAGAAACTAATTTTTCAACATTAAGCAAACAGTTCTGAAATACACTAAAAAAAACCAGGGAACTATCTAGAAAACTATCTAGAAAGTGTTGCAATATACTGTCCTCATTGTATTAAATGCCTCTAATTTACTGTTTGGCAGGTGACTAATTGAGAATTAACAGTAATTTGTCCCTAACATCTTACTCGTGATAGTGTATATTACTTAATCTTTAACGCTGTTCTTGAGCAATACAAGTGGAGAATGATTGTAGTGTATATAACCCTGTGCAACAAAAGACAATAAGGAGATCCAAAGAACTAATGATGACAAAAAAATAAACTGGACATGAAAACAAGGGGGACAAGTAACAGATCAAGTAGAATCAACACTGTAAAGGCAGTATCATCACATCTTGTTAATTTCTATCAGCTTATTTTTTCAATAGGGAGGGTGGACAGTGTTAACCTGGGGAGAATTAAAGAAAGCAAGGCTAGAGGACGTTTGATGAAATGGAATGAGGAAATAGGCAGAAAAGGGGGAAAAAAAAAAAAAGAAAAAAAGAAAAAGAAAAAAAAGAAAAAAGAAAAGAAAAAGAAAAAGAAAAAGAAAAAAGAAAAAAGAAAAGGCAATTTTAGGATGAGATAAATAAAGGAAAATAATTTGTAGCAAGGGTTGGACAAATATGACTTTGCTGGACTACTCTGAGTCCAACTTCAGTTCTACATAAAGAAAAATTATTCAGATACTTTCTTGTGTCCTGCAAACTCAACTGCTGCAGTGAGAGTACAGCAATCATTAAAAAACAGCAAAAGATCACACATAGCTCAGTAATATATTTTCTTCAAGAAAAGAATGGCTGATCAGTGTGCTTGGTGATAGGCTTTCCTTTTATTAATTATAAGCCCCTCAGCCTACAAATGATAGAAAGTTTCCCACATCCTGTAAAAATAAGTAAATAGGTGAAAAATCTAGCTTGACAATGATATACTGGAATAAAGGTGAATATAATATCTAGTGTAATCCTGTAGGAAAGACTTCATTTTCCAGTGTTCTGTACTTTCCTTAGACTGTTTTCCAACACTCTGACTCAACTGTCTGCAAACATTCAATTATACCTTGCAGCCATTTCCCGAGAACTAAACAAGGCCAACCTCTGTTGGCAGAAACCTGAAATCATACAAAATGCTTTTGGCATTCGTTACTTGCAATCAACTCTTTGAGTACAAATGAAAATTCAGCCCAGCATGAACAGCAAGAATATGTGGATTGTTATCGTGTCCAAACCAGACAGCAAATATAGAAATCTAATAATTTAAAGGGTTAACTGTAATAGAGACTATTTCTCTACAGAATGTATATACAGAGGATATTTCTTAAGGGATAGGAGTGGACTATAATGAACCAGATATATTCTAATGGCCTCAAGCTCCAAACAGTAAATTGTCTTGAATGTAAGCATGAAATATGTAGTTATGATCTTCCCTCTCCATTCACAACACACAATGAATATCATTATTATGTTAAACATACTGTTTCTTATAGACAGTCAATTAGCTCTCAATGAATTATAAACAACTTGATGTTTATTTTAAAAGCATTCCCCATATAACGATCATGTTCTCTAACATACTCTTATTTATAATTATTCATAGAATAAAGCAGGTCTATAGTTCTTAGTTCATAACTTGTCTGTGAGCTTTATAGTAAATTTTCACTGGCTTAAATTCAGTCTGTTTGCTACAGAAAGAGCATAAAATCTCTCTGCTATGCTATTACCAGATTGGCAGTACAAGTGTTTATAAGTACAAATATGACCCTATAAATATGACACTTACTCCCTGTTAACAGGCCACATATTGACAATCCTGATATGAAACATAGCATCTAATATGTGGTTTACCAGAAGACAGTTGACCACTACTCTATTACTACACATTTGCTAGCAAACCAGCTAATAAAATAAACCTGTAGTTTTCATAATCTTATAAACCAAATATTTTCCCTTGCCTTTTTTTCCGCTTTTTTTCTTTTGTGTATTCATCCAGCTGCTCTAAATAATCTCTAAGACCAAGACATTTTAATGCTCGAACTGTGATGTCTCTGCTCAACCAAAATCTCTGCTTTGAAGTCTCACATGAGACACACCATGGTACTCACATAACTTTCATCTGGAACAATCTCACTGAAGCAATAAAGATAAGAGTATCTCACATTTTAACCATCAAAGCACAACATCACAGTAGCTGAAATAACCTCTGCAATGCCCAATGGCAAGGCTTTTTTAATGTGACATTGCACAAAGGGAAGTAAAAGACTGACTTTCTGAACTTCAGTGTTCAGAATGAGTGGTGCTATCCAGTGCCATCCCATCCATGAAGAAGGCACAAACCAAGCCTCTTCTACCACAGATCATGCTTTGTATGTTTGGGAATTCTTAAATACAGAAAAAGCTTGTGCTTTCTCTTTTTATTTTTCAGCCTACACTAGGCCACAGTTTCAAGTTTTCACTGAAGTCCACGAAAAGGGAACCTATTTAAAAAAAATCTTGCTGGTATCCTACAAATCATGAGATGGCAGGGCATAGGTCTTACAATATTTTCAATATGGCAAGAGTTTCAATATGGCCAATTTAAGAACTGTCAATCCAGACTCCATGCAAGAATATAACTTATTTTCTCTTTTTAGGCTACATAATTCAGAACAATATTTGAAGTAAGTACAGTTACCCTCAGAAATCTTAATTCAGAATTGTTAGAGGGGTTTTCTTTTAAGGATTTACATAAAATACAGGAAACAGTGTTTAGAAGAACACATCACTGAAAGCTAGTGGATATATTCCTGTACTCTATAACTGATAAAAGACTGCTGAAATGAGATGCTTTAGTTATTCTTAAATTTCATAGACTTAAAATTTTGTATTTCTGACATCAGTAAGGACAGCTTTATATTTCTCATTGAGGGCATTTAATATACATTATTATGTATATTAATATACATAATATATATATCTTCGGTGCATTTAATTTATACTCAAATATTGTCAAATCTTATTAACCCCTACCATGTGTCAGATTGAACTGAGCAGTGTTACCCTTAAATGTGGGGAACAGTTACAAGCTTGATACAGGTAACAACCAAAATGGAAGCAGTTGTCTAAATGCCTTGGGTGGACTGAAGCAGCAGCAAGAGTGGTCTAACACTGAGGAAAATCAGCCTGACTGATATCTTCAAAAGATTCCAGTTTCCATTACTTGCTACGTTGCATTTTATAGCACACATTTTACAACATATCAAAGAACTTTAAAGAAAATAAACAAGAATGTAGGAAACTAAAAGAAAGAAATACTTACATGTACACTCCAGAAAAAATTGCTTACCTAAGATCATGTCAAGCACAGCATATTGCACATTTTGAACTCAGGCACAGTGGAATGATGGGTGCATGGGCTTGGTTTTACATAAAAGATAAGCAGATTACATGTTAGAACAACACCGGAGACTGAGATCTTAAAAGAACCATGTCACAGTGAAACAAAGACAAAGTTCAGGAATCCACAGACTCAAGGAGGCAGTTTCCACTATGTATCTTTATAATTCAGATGCAGTTCTTTAGCAAGAGATTTTCTGTTTCACTTTTTAAACTAAAAAAATTGAAGCAGTACACAAAAATTATCTCAGAAAAAAATTAATATCATAATAACTCTACTATTGAATATCCAGAATCAAACGATGTCCTATGATCCAAGAAATTCTGGACCTGCATCAGAAATACATTGCAAGAATAATATTAATGTTTTAGATAATACAAAGTCATGAAAAATAACTGTTGAACAAGGCTGCAAAGATTACTTTTGCTCATTACTCAAGAGGAGAGAGGTCAATATTTGCTTGGGGTTATCCTGCGGTTTGGTCTTGAATACTGTAATATTCTCCTTAAGCTTCTAACAAAAAAGAACAAAAGATTTGCTTTGCGAATTGAAATAGACCCAGCTACAACCTTGTAATATGACATTTTGCTTTGCACGTTATGACAATTTTGATTTTGCTTTGCAAAAATGACAAAAGTTGTGAAAACACGAACATCAGCCTGGCAAAATTAGCGTGGGTTTATCTAAAGAGCTAAACTGGGCAATCCTTCAGTGCTCTAAGCATCAAATTATATAACTTTTTTTTTAACATAAGAGGCTTCAAGTAAGAATGGTCTTCAGACATCTCACTACAGCTTATCACATAATTAATCAAGGGAGGTGATGTGCAGAAATTGCTATTGACTTCTTCTATCAATATTACCCTTCTATGTTTAGTCTGGACCAAAGATGATGGGACCACACTGCACACAATCTAATGGTTGTCAATGAAAGAAGACAGTTGTGTCTGTATGCCCCCAAAAAAAGCTGAAAAAAAGGAAAAAAAGAAATCAAGGTGGCAGTGAAGGACTTCCACTACGCATATATAGCGAGACAGAACAAATTGCACAAGACACTTCAGGACAAGGAAATAAAAAAAACGCTGTTCATCAGTTTAAGTAATTTTTATCTTCAAATCTTCACTTCTAGTAGAACTACATAAAAACTATTCAGAAGTTCATGTTCAGATGTTCAGAAATTACTTCAAAAAGTAGAAATATTTGCACTGTGGAATAATAATGATTGCACGTAGTTCGAAGCTGGCAGCCATGAATATGCATATACAATTTCCTTCCTAGACTCAGTATTTTGCAGACCAAAAGAAGAATTGTCCTAAACCCCACACAATAACCAGGAACCCCTCACTGCATATATCTCTGGTTTTGCATGCCTCTCCTTCTGGTTATATCAGAACATTACCTTGAAAGAATTCCCCTTTCTTTGGTAAAATTTAAGTAGTCCTCATGGGTCTTAGTGTTTGCAAGCTAACTGTTAGATGGCAATAGAAGATGTATAAAATATTTATTGTATTTAAGTTATTGCTCCTACCATCTTCAGTCTTAATGCTAAACCTAAAATCTGAGTCATGCCTGCTTTGTTTGAGTGAGATAGTGCAAACAGCACAAGGCATCGACAAATACAAATATTTTTGTCAATTTTCATTAATTGCAGAACATAGGCATTAATTGCTTTTCTTAGATGAGCTTAGCAAATGCACTATATTTAAAAACATTAAAGATCTTTATGACAAATTAAGAGTACGACCTATGATGTGGAAAAACAAACAAATAAAAGGGAGGCATTTCAATTGCTAACAAGAAATTATAGAGTATTTCTCCATCAGCATGATTTGCAGAACATCTTGTCAGTCTGACTGTGCCCTCAGCTAAATGTACAGGATCTTGTGTTCCTCTAATGCTCTACAGGCAAGAAATAAAAGTTCAAAGTGCATTTCAGGAAAGCTTTACAGGGCCCTAAAACACTATCCTATATCAAACAATTTTATGAATGGTAAATTGTCTTCACATTCTCTGTTGGCCTTTTTTCCAGCAGTCTCACTACAGCTTGCAAGATTCACCATAACAGATAAACAAACATTGAATCCAAAGTACTTTTGACTTATGGAGTGAGACAGAATTCAAGGAGCAGACATCTGACCTATTTTTTGTGAAGCGGTGTTGCAGAACCTTTTAAAAATATGCTCTCTTCTGTCCCCATTCTTTTGAAAAAATTGCAGTTTTAGTATACATTCAAAAAATTTTTTTTTTTTTTTTTTTTTATTTTTGGTAAATGAACCAAACTAAATGCACTGTCAGAGCATTTCCAAAGCTGTACATTATGTCATGCCATTTACACTGGCTGTATTCACAACACTGTGCTTCACATTTAATTAGCTGGAAATCTAAGAAAGATCACACAGAACCCATTAACTTTAAATTGCTTGCAGGGGTAATTAGAAAGTGTGGCAGCTCCCTTTTCAATATTTTAAAATAACATTTGAATCAATTTCTTCAGAGGAGCAACAAAAGAACCAAGGAATGAATGAACATTTTGGTAACATTTAAAAAACTGCAAGAAGTCTTCTAGACAGAAAATTAAAATGCTGCAGTCCTTCTAAGGCTTCCATAAGTTACTGAAAATATATTTGTTCACAAAAGCAAAGAAGTAAAAAATTGCTCTTCATTCTCATTTTATGTTAGGTTCTGGTGATCTGCAAACTACCATCAGACTACTTCTTTAGGGTGAATTTCATATTGGCATATCACAGACTTGCTGTAGCGTATAAATTTCCAACTCTCGAAATTGAAAGGCAAGCATGCACAATTATTGAAGGAAAAGTTGTTTTTTTAACTTAGATACTCATCAGCCCTGGTACAAAAGAATTGACTGATTAAACTTCTACATGAAGTTAAACTGATGCTGTGACACTCATCATTTAGAACCAGAGGCTTTTTTTGCTGTTCTTAAATTGTTGCAGGACTTTTAATGTCAGTCTTGTTAACTGCAAAATTTATCTACATTTCAACTCTCTGATATCTTCTGTAGCTTACCTCAAACTGACTGTGAAGCTGATGAGTGGCTTTGAGATGTGTGACATTAAAAATGACATCTCTTCCACGGCTGAGAAGAAAATACAAGTTTTCAACAAGGATTGACTAGACAAGTGTTGCCTTGTGTATTTTTCCTATTTAAATACACACAGCCTGTGTGGACTAAGGAGGGAGAAGGCACCTCTTTTATGTCATTCCTTTCTCCCTTTGCCCTCCCATCCCATACATGGCAGGGAGAGAAAGGTCTTCAAGAAAGAGCTGTGTTCCCAAAGAGTGTTACAGACTCCATTCTGCTGCTTCTGAGTCACGGTTTCATGTTGAACAGGTTGCTGGTTCTACTGCTTCAAGGAAGTCATTATTTTAAAATGTGCTTTGGTCAGACACATTGCCTTGCAAAACAGGTTTGTCTGATCCACACAGTAATAGCTGGTCACCAGTTGTGGTCAGGACAGGAATGTGGCAGCGTTCATAAAACAACATGCCAGATACTTTTCCTCGTTTCTTCTCTTCTTCCGTTTAGAGGTGTGATCAACAGGCAAGATTTCAGTTATTTGGTTTGAGTCTGCAGTAAAACAAAAGGTATTTCCTCTTACCTACTCCTAAGTTAGTACCAGCTCAGGGTCACTGGAGCTGGAAAAAGAGTTCCACCGAGGACTATGGTCCTAATGGTTAATAGATATCACGAAATTCCACGCTCATCTCCTTGTTTCTATAACTGCATCACAGAGCATAAGGTTGGCAGAATTTATTAAATTGTCCCAGCATCCTTCCCAGACAAGTATTTTGTGCATGCTATTACACAGATGAAAAACCCACATTCTTTTACAAAGCTCCCATTCTATCTTGCACAAAGGTCACTTTAAAACATTCACACTTCAAATAGTTAGTAGCACCCAAGGGTTTAAGTGAGGACAATGATTGCCAGAAAAATTGACTGTCTAAAGCATGAGCACATTTGCTTTCAATTACTTCATTACTGCTAATGACTCAGATAAGCAACTCTTCTCACTTATCGCACTTTTTCAATTTTATCCATGTCTATATAACTAAATTTAGGAAATTCTAAACAGCATTTCACAATATGAAATTATGGAACCAATTCTTCTACTCCAAAATATTTTTCTGAAAATGCTTTAGTGAGATGTCATCACAAGAGCGAGACAAATTGTCACCTGATTTTCATCCTTCCAGTCCAAGGAGGAATATTGGCCATTACATGCCATTAGCTATGTTCCAATACACACATACACAGATATAAGTAAATTATCAGAAAACAAATGAACATTTTCAACTTTTCCTTCAGTATCACTTTTTGCTACTCAAATAAAACATACTCTTAGTAAAGTCTAAGAAATGGAGAGTGCTGAATGGTTTGTAAAATGTATGTGCACCTACCACTGTGTATCCTCCCAGCATGCATTTTTAAGCATTCTTAGACTAACTGAACTCTTTTTAGCACTTACCAACTTTATTCTCCCATGAAATGGATGGCATGAATAAACAACAGGTAAGAAGATTTATCTCTCTTTAGAGTGAAGAATGGGGGGGTTCCAGTGGTGGAAGCATCTTATTTCATTCTCTTCTTCTGTAAAATGATACCTTCTTACAGCTGAAGGGTGCAACATATCTACATTTGTAAAATATCTTTGGATTACCACATGAAAGAGACAGGACATCGCAGAACATTATCAATACCATTTTCTACTGTCCATTAAAAAAAAAAAAACAACAACATTTTAAATACAAAGGATAGACAGAAAGCAACAAATATTGTTCATAAAGGGAGACTTCAGCATTACATGATCGATAGATACTTCTTTTCCTTAAAAATCAGGATGAAAAGTTTGAAAAATCATGGAAAAAATTGCCCATTTTAGCAATATACTGAGTGCTGCAGTTACAGAAGTAAACCTTGAACTTACTGAATTTACATCCTGGGAAACACAGAGTTTCTCAGTTTTTATGAATTCTGTATTTACAGAATCACAGATCAATTATGTTGGAAAAGACCTCTGAGATCCGTGACGAAACACCACCTTGTCAACCAGACCATGGCACTGAGTGCCACATCCTGTCTTTCCTTAAACACCTGCAGGGACAGTGATTCTACCACCTCCCTGGGCAGGTCATTCCAATGCCCAATCCCCCCTTCTGTGAATAAATTCTTCCTGATGTCCAACCTGAACCTCCCCTGGCGCATCTTAAGACAGTGTCCTCTTGTTCTGTCACTGGTTGCCTGGGAGAAGAGACTGACACTCAGCTGGCTACAATCTCCCTTCAGGGAGTTGCCGAGAGCATTAAGGTCAGCCCTGAGCCTCCTTTTCTCCAGGCTAAACAACCCCAGCTCCCTCAGCCACTCCTCGTAAGTCATGCACTCCAGACCCTTCATGAGCTTTGGTGCCCTTCTCTAGACCTGCTCCAGCACCTCCATGTTCCTGAATTAAGGAGCCCAGAACTGGACACAGGACTCGAGGTACAGGGGAAGAACCACTGTTGTGGTCCTGCTGGCCACACTATTTCTGATAGGGGCCAGGATGCCATTGGCCTTGGCCACCTGGGCCCATGCTGACTCATGTTCAGTTGCTGTTGACCAGCACCCTCAGGTCCTTTTCTGCTGGGCCACTTCCCAGTCACTCTGCCCCTGGCCTGTAGCGCTGCAGGGGGTTATTGTGGTCAAAGTACAGGACCCAGCACTTGGGTCCTGTTGAACCTCATGCCATTGGCCTTGGCCCATTGATCCAGGTCCCTCTGCAGGGCCTTCCTGCCTTCCAGCAGATCAACACTGACCCAACGTGGTGTCATCCATGAGTTTGCAAACAACAGACTCAATTCCGTCATCCAGATCATCAATAAAGGTATTAAACAGAACTGTCCCCAACACTGATCCCTGGGGGACACCACTGGTGACTGGCTGCCAGCTGGATGTGGTACGATTCACCACCACTCTCTGGGCCCGGCCGTCCAGCCAGTTCTGAACCCAGGGAAGAGTGCACCTGCCCAAGCCGTGGGCTGCCAGCTTTTCCAGGAGTGTGCTGTGGGAGAAGGTGTCAAAGGCTTTGCTGATGTCCAGGTAAACAACATCCACAGCCTTCCCTCACCCCCTAGGCAGGTCATCTGGTCATAAAAGGAGATCAGGTTGGTCAGGCAGGACCTGCCCTTCCTACAGCCTTACTGGCTGGGTCTGACCCCTTGGGTGTCCTGTGGGTGACATGCGATCACTCACTCAATCTGCTCTGGCTATTCAGTTACCAAAGAGACATAAAGAATTTCGAAGGTTTAAAGCTTAAATGTGAGAGGAATGTTAGGCGATAAAGCTCATGCCAGCTTTCTGAAACTAATTCAGGGGAAAGGTTATTCTGTCATCTAGCATAGCAGAAGCTGCCCTTGTCTGCTTTGCCTACATATGACAGCAAAATGGATTTCACAGAACTGTTGTTTAGAAGTACAGTATAGTTCCAAACAACATTTTTAGTAAAATTAATTCACACTTTTGCCTGAATGAGCCATGGGAACCATATGTATTTTTGTTACAGCCAGCCTCCACTTTTAGTGAGTCATTCAAAAAAAAAAAATAAAAAGGCACTTTCACTATAAATATGGAAGCTGACTACTTTTTTCGTGTGCTGGGATGACCGCAGTTGCCCCACCATCGTTGAGTAACTGAAATTCTGCCTGCACCACTCACTTAGTAAAATTTTTCTAATGGAAAGACAAAGTGAGAAAAGGACAATGAAAGAGAAAAGTGATACAACACTGCTGAAGACTCTCAGTATGTGATCATCCTCCCAGTAAGGTCTCAATGGCAGATTTTAGCTGTTCAGATACAGAATTTGATGCAGCATGACCTTGTATCATTGCTTGTCCAGAGAACCCCTAGAGAAGATTCTATTATAGCTGTCCCCTCCTTTTCTAAATACAAGAGGGAGGGAGACAATAGAAACAACTTCGTGGGGACAATCTTCTTCCACTGCTTTGGACTCTACTGGATCAAGCCAGTATAAGTCCCAATGTCCCTAAATCGACCAAGGTGAAACAGGCCCTTTGCATGTAAATCATGCCATGCTTTTCCTCTAGTAAAAATGGCAAATGGAAGCTGACTGGCTGACAGTTGCTACAGAACTGAAAAAACATATGGGATTCAACCTTTGGCATTTGTGATCTTATAATAAACTTCTGCTGAATGCCAGATTATTTGGGGGAAAGGAAGCATCATGTGAGAAAACTTTTGCAATATCGTCAATACAAATCTGTGTATGCTGCTTCCAAAGTCACAGCAAATCTGTATGAACACAACTCCTCAGAAGGCACATTGTTTTATCATCATGACAAAAAATGGAACACCAGAACAAGGCTGTGGCATCTGTGGTACAATGTCACAATGTCTGAATGAGCCAGGCTGCCACTGCTTTAACAGAAATGCTTTTTGTTAAGTATTTTATATCGTTTAGGTCTTGTCTTTCTGGGTTACCCAGCTTTTGGTCTCAGTCATTAGTGGCTAAGTCTAAAACAAGAAGTGAATTTCTTGTCCCAGCATTCTATTTTTCAAGGTGTTTCCAACTTATCTTTCACATTCTGCTTTCCTTCATGTCAGCCTTATTTGTTGACACTGAAGCCTGTAGAACCCAGAAGTATTTTGTGGTCATTTTAGTCATACCCTTAAAACTGGGGGCCTGGATACTTTGCTCACCTGCTTAGACTTACAATTTACATAACTAGCATGTATGTATGAGAGGTTGACATTCCCTCAAAAGCTAGACAAACCCTCAGAGGATATCAGATGGAAAGACTCACCACCTGGAAGAGGTTAAACTCTCAGTTTAGACTAAGCTTCTGATTTAGACCTTAAAGATAGGTGGGATTGACTTGGATTCTGAAGCCTAAATGGTCAAGCAAGACAAGGTCTAACCAGTCCTATTTTACAAATAAGTAACTATGACAGATATGCCCCTTCTAAACACAGTTATATGTCCCCTCTAAAGCTGTTTGCAGTGCCTCAGAAGCAGAATTGTTTGTTCAGTATTTTTGCATATCAGCCTTTTTTAAAAAAAATATTTAAATAAAATCAAAAGTTTTTAATGAGTATTCGATAACTTGTATATGTAGAACTGAAGCAGTGCAGTCAACAATTAGTCTGTTTCTGTGGGATTATGTCTTAAACTAAACCAAATCTCTATCGTAACAAATGTGTTATATCAGAAAGCTGATTAAAATTTAAAAAAAAAACCTAAACAAACCACAGCAAACAAATTGTCTAGCTACAGTATACTCAAAGAAAATTGTCAACACATTATATAATCCTTTTTCCTCTAGAAGAAGAAAAAAATTATGCTTAAATAGGCCAATATTATTACTTTTTTTTTTATCAAATAAGAACAGATTTTCTACCACCCAGGTTTCAGAACAGCATGGCCATATTGGAAGAATAACCACTGGGTGTTTGAATTAATTTTAATTATCAGCCATGTGTTTCTTTTGGATAAAAGAACAACTGTAAAATAATTTAGCTTTTTTTATTGAAGAAAAATGACAACTTCAGATGTGTTCAGCAGTCATTGGTACAAAATCTTGTTTGTTTTTCCTTAAAAATCCCAGGCCAAATCATAAGTCCTAGCTCCAGCTACAACCCAAAACAACACACCAATATATATTTCTACTTTTTCTCACAGCAGCAAATTTTGAAAAATGCTCCAGAGTACTTCTGATCACTCCACACAGTGATCAGTAACTGCCTATGGATTATTATTACTTTGCTAAACGAGTGTGCGTCACTTTAGTCCTTGAGATGGGGGGAGAATCTCAATTCAGTGCTCTGACAGTTGCTTACATACTGCAAAGTCCATAGGGGAAAAGTTTTCTACAGAACTCTTTGCCTTCCTTCAGGAAGAACTCAAAAGAAATGGGGCTATCCACATTACTCAGGGAATAAATTCCCCAAACTCAGCTCTGCAACACTATGAGAACACAAATAACCACATAAACTTTTGAAAGAACTTGGAAAGGTTTTTCCATCACAATGTTTGAAACTAAAAAAAACAATACCAAAAGGAAAGGGACTAGCAACCTGCTACTAATAATAGGTCATCTCCTAATATTTCTTCACAGATGTAAAAGAACAGTGAAACCATTTCTTGAAGTCTTAATTGCAAATATTGATTTGAAAACCTAGATTTATTTTTAAAATTTCAGTACAATCAGCAGTAATGGTGAATTATTTCTTAATATTATAATATATATATATATTATATTGTTTAATATTATTAACCATTTGGTGTCATGGCAAGTGCACTCTAATACAATTTACACTTTCTTTCGTAGAACTTCCGAACAATTTACATTTATCACAATATTCCAGGCATACTAGCAGTTTTCAAGAAACATTCTTTGAAGTAACACCAATCTGCAAGTTGATTTTGATGTTTGTACTGTGCTTGTTTTCTCCAGGGTAGAGTGGGTTTTCTTTTCAGTGGCTGGTATGGGGCTATGTTTTGGGTTTGTGCTGAACACAGGGTTGATAATATGGAGACATTTTTGTTATGGCTGAGCAGGGCTTCCACAGAGACAAGGCACGACAGTACATAGTCATGGCATGGACTTATCGGAGGACAACAAGAGCTCAAAAACTGTCAGTTTTCATTTTTTTTTAAGGAATATTTTGAATGTTATCTTCCACTGAAGATGAGGACATTTTTATCTAAACTCCTGAGAGCAGTGACTCTGGCATTGTAGAGAAAAATATGGCCTAGAGTAGATCTTTACTCTTGAAGTTCTTACTAGATGCAAGGTAATGCTGCACCTTTACAACAGATTTTCCTTTGTCTTGAACATACTCAATTTTTAGTTTAGGTGGCTGACAGATAATTTTAAAAATAAGGAATAAACATTAATAAATTAGACAGGAAAGCATTGCATAGTACACATAACCATTATTTTTTGCACGGTGCGGTCAAGATTCTTCTAGTAATTCACAGAGAATCTTTTCTGGAATGGGTAAGTGCATTATCCTAGATTTCCCATACGCATTTGGGAGTTGAAAATTTAATTCTGGGCTTTTTGACTCATCTTAAGTCCTGTTAAGTAACTGATATTTGATTCCAGCTTTGTATTATTTTAATACTGTCTACATGGATGCATATTACACAACCCAACAAAAACTCATCTCAGAGAGAAAACTCTCATATCTTCTCATGTTTTTCATTGCCTATATACTGATTTTTCAATAATATTGTACAATTTATACTTAATACTGCAGTAAGAATATAATGATTTGGTTCGAAACAGGCTGAGAACTTGCAATTGATTTATAACAATCCATCTATTGATGTCCAGCACTTATAAATTCAAACCCCAAGCCTTTATAAGAGGCATTTAATTCCTTAAACCAACGGGGTTTTATTGAAAGTGAATTTTCAAAAGGCGAAGTAATTCTGAAACTTAGTTCTTGCCAGTAGTGATGAACCTACTTCTGAAAATTTGCAATTCCTTGCATCTAAAGTGTAAAAACTTCCCTATAAATCCATATAGGTTTTGTATTTAAGTGTTAGGAATGTACAACTGAACAAGGAGAAAAGTGCAACTTGAGGTAGAAACAAATACCTATGACAACCAGGAAGTACAGTGCAGATGCCATTATGCAATCTGCCTCTCCCATAGGAGAAAACTAAAAAGAAATTGAAAACCAGAAACTGGGGAAAAGCAATTAAACTGCAACTAATGAATGCTGGAGTGACTAACGGTTGCTGACAAGTCCATCCAAAGAGAATTTCAACAACTCACAACCAGAGATCCCGACTGAAAACAGAACTATCCAGAGCTATGATGGTTCTCTCTGGTTTGTTAAATTTTTAATACTCTTGAGTATTATACTAGGACCAAGTAAGCAGCAACTCTTTATTAATTTCAGAAGATTATGGACCTAGGCCACATAGTATGTTAAAATAGAATAAAAGAGCCTAGATGATAATAAAAAAAATAAGATTATATTTATGTTTTCATAGATCCTTCACACTTAGAATTTGATCCTGCTTTTCCCTGTAGGAAAAGCTTTTTCAACGGAGAACTCCAAACTAAACACACACAACAGCAGCTGTAAAAGAAGATCAAGTGTCTGCAAGAACTCAACCTGCACAGCAGCCATCTGCCGCAGAAGTATAGATATATTTGCCAAACATTGTCTTTTCCGTTTCTCATTCAGTCGAAGATCAGATTCCCAGCTTCATATGGATCAACTTTTAGTCTTTTTTCCATATTTAAAATTGTTCCTTTTGAGCTGCTTACATCTAAATTAGCAAGTAATGAGGACTAATAAAAATGTATCTACACATAGAAGCATTTGATGCTGTGGGGCCAGTTTCCACACTGTACATGTTTAAAAGGGTTTTACTTCAATAAGTTTTGGTCTGGTAATGCAGATGAATTATTACCTGCAGCTGGAATGCATTAAATGTATTCTGTGTGTTTCCTTCACTTTAGCTTCATTTGAGACTATCTAGTTCATGCATACTGAAACCACTCCACAACATGAACCAAAGCATTTGAAGTAGGAAAAATTATGAGATTTAGTTCAAAAGCATGCTTTTTATCCAAACTGAAATCCTAATAGAAAGAACTTTACAGAGGAATGTCCATTTTATAAGTTGTCAGGAGTTGTACATAAATGGAAATAAATTCACTTGAACTCTGTATAGGTGATGTCAGGGGAGGGCTTTGGCAGGGCAATCTTTTCAGAGAGGAGAGTTAGAGAAGAGCAGTTAGATCACAGCCTTGGAGACATTATCTGACAATTTTTCAGCTTGTCCTCACAAATTATGATGTTGCAAGCTCACCCTGTGCAAGTGACAACTACTCTATGTTGGGCCTAAGATGCGTTCCGTGACATTAAAAAGACATTGCCAGCATTGAAATCATTGACACTCTACTTACTGAAAGGTTTCTGGAAAGGACAAAAAGCTGTTCACTAATGCACTGGCAAAGACAAGATAAACATAGCATATATCTTTTCTCATGGAAAACTCTTCGTAAGTTACTTGTTATTTTCCAACCACAAAAGATTTACCCACAAGCTTTAATGGAAAAAGCAAACTCTAGGCAAGAATGACATTGGAACAAATTAAATCCTGTTGAATACAAAACCAGAACTGCCATATCAGAGCAAGAAAATAATACATCCAGACTGTTATTCTGCTTCCAAAAAAGGCTAATTGCAGCTTTTGAGGGTAGCTTAGATTCCCCATAAACTGAACAGCTCTGTGCAAGTCTGAAGAACGAATTTTAGCCTGACTGCAGCCTGACCATAAAGTCTAAATGTAGTAAGGATGTGATCACAAGAAGACAGCTCTGGTTTTATTTTATTTAATGTAAGTACCAATATTAGTTTTATTCTGAAATGTAATCATGTGCTACACACCTAAAGACAGTTTAAGTCAATATTTGCAAGAGATACCCCTGAAGAAGCAGAGACACTGCAGAAGTTTTTTTCACCATTCAAGATTTTTTTCATCTTCATGTTCCCCAAATCTGATTTCCTGCAGAATTGTGAAAATCTTAACACTTCTTTTTTTAGTTCCTTAAGTTCCATTTAGGGATAGTCCTTGATTCCTGGGGAACAGTACTCACTTCTTGTAGTAACAGCATTATTCTAACTAGAATCCCTCCTGTAAATGCTATCAAATGTGAAATGTAATTATGTACCCACAGAATGCATGAAGTTTTTCACAATTGTGTAAATTAAGAATTAATATAACTGTTAAATCCTTGAAAATAACAGTTATGTTTCACAATTACTTTGTAAGATATTTTCTATCATGCATAGCAGTTTCGAATTTCTTTCTTATTAACAACAGAAGTTTTGCTTAGAGCTTTTGTGTGTATGTGACCCCCTGTACAGATGCACCTAGGTAGCTCCAAGGGAATAAATAAACCTACTACATTTCCTTAGGTTATCTGAAAAAAAGTTCTTGGTGCAGTTTATTCTTCCTCTGATGTGGAATAGCTCCATTTACCAGCACCTTTCCAGTGCCAATATTTCCTCAATATTGGCATTTCTCCTGCTCACTGCTGCTATTCACTTGTGCAACCTGTGATAGTGGTTTTTTGGGATATAAACAGAGTCCTACTAGAAACAAATCCAGATCCACCAGCCAATTTCACAGGCTTTGTACAGCAACCAGGTGGCCATAAGTTACCTGTCCTGTCCAACAAAAAGCTCTTGGTTCCATATCCAGTACCATCAATTTACCATCTTCCCACTCTTTACAGTGCAACAGTATATTTTCCACAATCCTACATTCTGTCACAATATTATGCAGAATGGAAGTTTCTTCTGGGTGCACTAGTTTCAATAGGTAAAATGTTTGGGATTTCTAGCTTTTAAAGAAAAACGTTATATATACTTCATCTTTAACCTCAAATTAGAAAAAGTCCTAGATTTTCCTGACAAATATCAGCACCATTCTTTACCTCTTTGTGTCCCCTTGGCCATGAGCATATTAACCTCTCTAAATGTACTGTGTTACTTTTTCCTAGCCCCCTTGGTTTTGCTAGGTTATTTTCTCCTCATTAACTTTTCTTTATATTTTTATATTCCTTTTTCTGTACTCTGCATCTTCTTCCTCCTTCTTCCTTTTCTGAGGCATTTTGAATTCTCCTCTTTTCATTCAATCCTGAGTTTTCTCTCTGATTTCAGAAGCTTACAGATCTTTTCCTCTCCTCTCTGTTCTAGTGTTCTCATCTCTTTCTTGACACTGCTTTTCTTCACATATCTTTCAGCACTTTAGGAAGATGGCCAACAGTCATCACTGAACTGGAGACTGAATAAACTTAAGCAATCTTTACACTTTTTGCTTAAATCAAACCATGTACAGCAATGTATCCACTTATCCAAAAGAAGCATTCAGAAACAAGGATTGATCCTGTCTATTCACATTCTCATATTTATCTAACTTTAACATCCACGACTTTACACGTTGCACTGCTACTCTTTAAATCTCTTTTCTCCTTCATTTTTTAGCATCTTCATTCCCTTGCCTCAGCCAAAAATTTGAGCAAGTGATATAAAAGGCTTAGGCAACCACCTGAACATTATGTAGAGAGACTGGGATGTAGTTTGTACCTTTCCTACAACATGCCAATCCCTAACCTTCAGAGAAAGCAACACTTTAAAACAGTAAAAGCAATCTTCTCAGAGTACATTGAAGTCTGGTAGGAAACATAAGATCTGTTGTCACCCTAAACACAAGGTATTTTGCCTGAATTGGAGTTCATAATAGTTGTGTGTATTAATACTCTTTGAGTGTACTCTCTTGAGGGCCCACAGGGACCAATATTGCCCACTTTTAACTGTGTCTAAACACACATATTTGCTTACTCAAACAGCTTCTACATTTATTGCCCCAAATGTATAAAATGGCTCTGGTACTGCAGTACAATGTTGTGTGAGCACGCTCTGTCTTGGGGTGCATTCATCAAATGATGAAGGCACTGCAGTGAGACAGAAACCAAGCCAAGTCCCTCGAGGCATGGAAGTTTCAGGGAAAAGTGGACTTGACAGAAGATGTATTTCTAATAGGCATTTAACAAACAAGACTGAGTCTTATTTTGTGTTTTCAGAATTTAAAATATGTTTCTCAGGGATTTTTTGGCCGTGTATGCTTATAATATTTTCTTAGAACCTGATCCAAACAGAAATGCACAGCTTCTTCTGCCAACAGATATCTCAAACCTTAGGGAGATAAGTTTTTATACCTCTTGACCATAGCAGCTTTTACTTGCATACCTTACAACTTGATGTGGTTATAGTATGAGGTGTAGAAAATGCAGCACAGAAAACAAAAATAAAATTACCAGTTCAAAAAGCTCCACATGAACCTAAAATAATTTTAATAGCATTACTAAGTGTATCTAACCCAAATATCCTGACTATATATTTCCAGTGAAAATAAATTATAGCAGTCCAAGAAAGTTGATGGAACATACTCTGAAGGAGACAAAAATCGCACTATAAAACAAAAAGGCAATCACTGCTTATGCTAGACAGACAGACAGACCAGAACACATATGTTTTAGCAATAGTTCCTAGTTTATAGCCACTAGATTAAGTGCCAAGCTTACAAATTAACCATTTACTGATTAACTCTGCTGCAATACTTAGAATGAGAAAAATATTTTGCTAAAATTAGGATGTATTGTACTCATATAGGTAATCAACTCAGCCACCATCTCCATAGTACATCTCTATGCTCTAGCCATTCACTGGTTCAAGAGTAAAGCTTCCTATTTCTTTTAAGATTATTTTCACTCTTGTAGCAAATTGCTGGAATCCTAAAATTCACACATATACTTCAATTAGCAGATATGAACCAATTTTAAAGGAGACTTACTGACTTAAGTAAGATTCATCTGATTTACACCAGGTCAGGCTTTTGCTCTTGACAGCATTGTTTGATTTTTTTAATGTTTTACTTTAATATGACAGCTAAATTTATTCACAGGCTTCATTAAATAATGCTATTTTAGGCATCAGGAGACGAAGGAAGCCAGGAAAGACTTGTATATATAAGAATTGGTGATATTCTCAATAGTAAGCTAGGTGGGATGAATGCTGCCATTACAGCATCCAAGAGTATGATTGCTGTAATCCTCCAGCTGAGTAAGAGAAACAGTGAGTGGGTTTCAATAGTAGAGGACAGTACAGCAAAGAATTGCATCTCTATGTTATGAGACTGGATTCCTAAATTATTATTATTAAATATTTACAAAGACTTGAATTCTTACAGTTTTGTCAACTTTTCTGTTCGTGGTTCTACAGTTCTGAAAATGGATGGAACTTAAATCAAAAGGACAAAGGCTGTTACAGCTGAATTTAACAGAATCATGCTCCCGAAGAAAAATGCACTGTTGTCAGGAAAGGAGAAGTTTTATTACCTATCTAAAATCCATCTCTCCACCCTGTGTTATGTGCTACAGTTTTAAGTAGGTGTTTCTTGGGCCAAATTTTAATGAAATTGTTCTATTGCATACTTCCCTTTATTTAGCAAAGAAATGACAGTGGTATCTAGTGTCCTTGTACTGCAGTATATAGCCATAGCATAACCACACGTCCACAAAGCAGCATTAATCTCATCTGCCTTTCCTCTACTTGCTGCAAAATCATCCTGTTCTCACAGAACAACTGACCACTGTGCTGCGTGCTGAGGGCATGATGAAGTGAAATGCCCCTTTATGAAAATTTTTATGCAGAGCTCCCACATCCCACATCAGTGATTACTCATTTACCGAGCTCTAATCATTGTTTGAAAAATCACCATTCCAACCATTTAGAGGCAAGCCTAGAATACTGTGCTGTACAGAATGGCTTTCCTAGCCATTTTTACAAGGGAAATACATCTGAAGAATATCCTGGGGGAATATTTAAGAAGCAAGGGAAATTCTAACTAGATCATACTGTAAATTTCTGAAATTAGACATGTTTAGTCTTTTCCCAAAGGCCTTGATAGATCCAGTAACAGCTATTACTAGCACTTCAGATGCACATGACTGGGGAGAGGAAGAAATTTCCACAGCTTCACAGAAAATCTAGTTCAGAATGCCAGATAATTTTTTTCCATAGTCTTTCTTTTTCAAAGTAATCCCTTTGTTAAATCTTTGCTGGTGATGTTTTCTAGATTTCCAATCATTCTTAAGGCTTTAGAAAAGTGGTTCTGAATCGAAATTGGGTGACCAGAACTGTACTAGAATTTATTGTATTAGAAGCAAAAAGAACTAAAATCAGAAGGGGAAAAAAACCCCAACAAACACGAAGACAAAAAAACCCACCAGCTAAACTTCATGCTCAGTACTTTGTATTTCATAGGCACACTATAGAGACAGATCTGCATCTAAAACAGTAATTGAAAAGCAAATATACAAAAGCTAAATATCCTGAAATACATAATGATAGAACTAGCAGAGTTAACAAGCCCATACAAAGCTGCCTAAAGTGAAGTCAAAAATAATTACTGGCTACAAAAAGTCTTGTTGGCAGCACTTAATGCTGGTCCCTTGGATTAAGAGAAGCATGCCTTTAGGGCAGAATGCATGTAATGCTTGAAAGCCAGGAGTGTGCTTCCACTTGGCAGTTTTAATAACACACTTTCATGCTGTACTCGTTTTTATATTGTTAGTAAGCAACTTGAGGAAATCACATTGCAGTCAATGTGCTTATGTAGGAATTTGTTCTTGTCCACATCAGTTGGCAGAGTAACAATATACTAGAGTTGGCCATGTGGTTCAGCTTGATGCTTATGAGAAGGAGGGCTTTCCTGGTTGCAACTACACCTTTGGAAGGAATTCAGACACAAACCCCAAAACATTATTGATTTGCATAAAGCAGGAACTTAGATGCAGCCAAGGTTTGGCAAGAGTATCTGAGAAACAGCAATGTTAGAACAAGGAACGCACAAAGGATATAAGAAGTCTGGGTTAATCAGTTTGCAAGAAGGGATTCTGTCATGTTAGACAGAGTTCCGCCATAGCTCTGCTGGATGTCATGAATACCTAGAACACTGTAGAATAATGGCACTACTGGTACTTATCCTGAATTATGTAGCTGAGAAGAAAAGTGATGTGACCCATCAGAAGAGCACACTTTTTCATTAGCCTTTTTCCCCTCTACATCTGGTGTTGGGAAATGTGAGACGGTACTTGCAGTTATCACTACCCTTTTCTCATTGCACTTCTGTTTAAATTTTTGCCAAAAGAAAAGATACAAATCTTCTCCGTGAACAGCTCTGTAGAAAACACTCTTCAAAATGAAATATCACTAATTGTATGTAAATTTCATATTAAAAGATGTTTGCACCATACAATTGTACACCAAAGCAATCACTATTTGCAGAAATAGTAAAGTCTGATAACACTTAAACAAAACATTGTTAGGCATTAAATCCATTGGGGTTTTGCATGTAGGTATACTAAACTGGTTGAGCAAAACATTGATACTGGATCACCCTCATATTCTGATACATGTAAACACATCAAATGCATCTTCTCTGCTCTTTGTTCGAAGGTAGTATCTCAGTTTAAACAGCAAGTCCATAGTACATCATACTGTGTTTTCAAACAGTATCAGCAGTAGTACAATCTTTTGTAAACATGGAAGAGCCTGAGTAGGAGAAACAGAGAGGTGTAAGACACCTGTTCAGAAACTTCCAGGATACTTTAAAGACAAACTGCCTGCTGCCTCCTAGATGTCATTCACCCGGGGCACAATAATGACATTGTGCTACTTGAAGAAAAGATTTTTCTTAAAGCATCTTTCCTCTATGCACGTAGGGTGTTCTGGTCTCACAGACAGCAAACAGTAGTTGTCTGACCCAAAAGTGCTGTTTAGCTGGACTGCATTTCACAGAAGTTTTTATAGGCACTACGTTCAGATCACACAGTACTAGGTTGAAAATTCTTCCTTCTTTAGAAATCTGACATTATTTTGTCACCTTAATGTGGATTATGTCTTCAGTAC
Source organism: Eulacestoma nigropectus (assembly GCA_013397775.1). Lineage (NCBI taxonomy): Eukaryota > Metazoa > Chordata > Aves > Passeriformes > Eulacestoma > Eulacestoma nigropectus. The sequence continues at coordinate 296,863 of VZTE01005375.1, read as the reverse complement.
AAAAAACAAGGGAAAGAAATAGTCAGTTTATGTATATTCTTGGATCCTTCTACCAGAGATGCACTGTGCTGCACTTAGCAGGTGTGCCAACACCACTGAAATCTACATCTCCTCACAACTGACTAAGTGACACTGCCCTAGAGGCTTCTCACGTTGAATTCCAGTTGACTAACAAATGCTGTCTTGTTTTTGAAGGAGCTGCCTGCAGCTCTGCAATTGTTTCTGGTTGCATTATATTCTAGGGAAAATCTCCCTCAGGAATTTTTACTAACTGTTGGAGCCACAGGGTTAAAAAGCCGAGCCTCAGAGCTTGGGGTGAAAAGAAAATAGAAAAAAAAAACCAAAATAAGACTCATATTTAGAAAGAAAACACAGTTAGTAGTGGCATTAAAGGTTTCTGTTCTTTAGTTTCTTCTTGTGCTTTTTTTTTGCTGAAGATCAAATGTTCATACGTGACACCTTTTTGTCCAACATATGTTGCAATCCGAAAAATGGTTTATCCTTGACAACTTTTTATTAGACCACTAAAATTTCTCAGTGGTAAAACACCTCGTTTTCTTTAACCCCTTCAATCCCTTCTTCTTTTCATCAACTTAGCCAAAACTTTTCTCTTGCCATAAAGAAATAAACATGGACCGACACAACCAGGGGAAGTAAATAATATGTATGGCCTTCATTGTAATGTCTACAGACTCAGGTGGAAAAACTTGAAGGGGACAAACAGATTGGAAAACTCACAAGAACTCTTCTTTCCTGAACATCCCTTCCTCTGAAAGAATTTCCTTTCTCAAATATTTATCTTTCCACAAATATTTCTCTGATTTTCCTTTGAGTGCATCCTCCAATTAGTCATAGTAACAAATAATATATGATTTATTGATAAGAAAGAAGTATAATGTCTATTCTTTTGATATAAAACATTTCTATTCTTCTTATTTTCAGCTGAATATCAAAATATGTGGGTTTTACTTTTGATTTATGTGTCAAGTAAGGTGTAAGCATTTCAGTAAATAAATGCTATGGAAAAGAAGCAAAGCAACTAAAAACACCAATCTTAAAGTGACTCAGCTGAATGATGAGCTAGATACAATTTATTCCAGCAGCAGTATGCAGAGAGTTTGGGAAGAAAATTAGTTCAGCATTTGGAGGCTAGATTATAAAAATATATGTGTTAAACACTGAACTTTAATTTCCATTATTGTTGTTACTATTAACATGATATATTTCTTGTTGCTTTAAATAGAAAATTCTGTATTTTACATATTCCCAAAGCATTCTTATTCTAATTTTTGTAAAATCTAATTTAGGACAAGCAAAAATGTCAAGACCAATTTTTTCCAGCAAACAATGTAAAATGCACTTGATATTAACTTATTTGCTTTTAAACAGCCTCAGGCTATTAAAAACTGAGAAAGTCTGTTTCATAAATACTCTAATAAAAGGTTCAAGTACAAGTAATTTCTAATTTTAGAACATATACGAACAAACCAACATATGTATGGATTAATGAAATATAGATTTAATGTGTTGTTGGCTACTTATTCAAATGCATTTTTGTTCAGCTAAACAAATTCTGATGAGTAGAATGATTTTCACACCTGTAGGGAGTAATCTCCAAGAAATTTAAAGAAAAATAGACTAAACAGGAGATACTCCCATCCTTCCCAACAGTAGTCTTATAACAAGAAAACCTTTTCTCTTCAATTTGAATTGGATTCTAGAATCATAGAGTGGTTTGGGTTACAAGGGACCTTAAAAATCATGGGCAGGGACACCTTACAACAGACCAGGTTGCTCAGGGCCCCATCCACCCTGGCCTTGAACCCTTCCGTGGATGGGGCATCTGCAACTTCTCTGGGCAACCTGTGCCAGGGCCTCACCACCCTCACAGTAAAGAATTTCTTCTGAATATCCAATCTAATGCTGCCCTCCTGTCAGTTTAAAGCCACTCTCCTTTGTCCTATTTCTCCGTGCTCTTGCAAAAAGTCCCTCTCCAACTCTCTTGTAGCCCCTTCAGGCACTGGAAGGCTGCTGGAAGGTTCCCCCAGAGCCTTCTCTTCTCCAGGCTGAACAACCCCAGTTCTCAGCCTGTCTTCACAGGAGAGGTTCTCCAGCCCTCCGAGCATCTTCGTGGCCTCCTCTGGACTCAATCCAGCAGGTCCGTGCCCTTTTTATGCTGAGGGTCCCAGAGCTCGATGCAGTGCTCCAGGTGGAGTCTCACCGGAGCAGAATAGAGAAGGGAGAAGAATCCCCTCCCCTGACCTGCTGGCCACACTGCTTTTCTTGCAGCCCAGGACATGCTTGGCTTTCTGGGCTGTCAGTGCACATTGCCAGATCATGTTAAGCTTCTTGTCAACCAATAACCCCAAGTCTTTCTCCTCATGGCCGCCCTTGATCTTGATCTGCCCAGCCTGTATTTTGCTTGTGATTGCCCCAACCCATCGACTCTGTGTCAGGGCAATCATCTACTTTGGTCATCTGCCAGTAATGTATCAGTCATCATCTATCTTGAATCATGTCATAAGTGAATCCTTCCAAAAGGAAAATATTTATAACAACAACTTCTCTAACACTAATACTGGCCAGGCTTTGTAGCCTACAGAATTCTGTGTCATAGTGTTGACCTCAAATTGGTAAGTTGTGAGCATTAACATCTCCTTTAACAAAGTATTTACAGATTCACTTATTGCCTCTCATGTAGTCAGGGAAATAAAATTAAAAGGATTTTTAAAAGGAAATACAAAACCTATAAAAGGTCTTTTTGTATTTTGGGACATGAATTCAATGTGGCTTGTCAAAACAACCACCTGTGTGCTTGCAGGTTGATGACCTCCAAGTCATTAAAATTGAAGAGGCCCATTCAGAAGGCGGCATCTCTTACCTCTGTCTGTTGTAACTGTGGACTCTTTCACAATATAGGTGTTTATTAAGGAGAAATGCATACCTGAGAGAGATGATAATGAGCTGTACTACCACAGATCCACTTTTTATCCATTAATTATTTAGCGTATCCCCAAGAAGACTAAACAGCTAGACCTACTAGGTACCCACTATGCGTATGAAAAGGGTAACAGTTACTTGCCAGATGCATACCTTACTCTGGAAAATCATCCTCATTATAAAATATTTATTTATTTGTATAGACATAAATTAATAGAAATTGCAAGGCTTGAAAAAGGATCTAGTGGAGAGAATACCAAAATACCAAACACAATGCCACAGCACAAACAACAAAAATCTGCATAAAAGTTCCCAATATATAGTACTGACACCACTTTAAAATATTTGTGCAGTAAGAACTAAAATGCAACACTAAAGTACTTGGTTTCATAGTTTCCATGCAGGCATTTTACACCTGTCATCTTGCTGCCTCAGTTGGCAAACTCACAAGGTGCCCTGAACCCCTGTGGGATGCTGCCGTGGGGAACACAGCCTCACCAGCAACAAAAACAGTTCAGCACGGTTGAAGAGAAATGAGAGCTCAGACATTGTCTGATGGCAGTGTTGGGTTACAATCATGAGAAATAAAAACTATTCATGGAGACAACATCAGAGGTAAGCCAAGCAGGCTGATACAAATAAGTGCATTCTACAGTTACACAGCAGATAAAGATAGGCTTTGTAAACATTGTAAGTGCATTTATGATTTACTAACCCCTTTGCATTAGTTAATTACTATCTCTGTTTTCCAAAGTAAACAGCTTTTTTCCTAATGAATCATGATTCAAATGAACTAAAATTACGACTAAAATTAAACTGACAAAATATCTATTTTTAGACCTTCTGCTGTTCTTGATTTGAACTACAAGTTGCATGTACCTTTTAGGCAGGCTTTTCTTCTGAAGACAAAGTTCTTTCATGTAAATATGGTGAGTATGATGAAAATTATGTATCATTTAAAAATCTTCACATTTGGATACACATAGGTCAGTTTTCCAATTGCTATATAATTCAAAATCAAAGTGGACATCCTCACAGATTTTAAGGACTCTAAATGTGAACAGTATTTAATCAAATTGATGTGGGACATGGAAACCTGAAAGATCTTTCCTTACCAGTCACGGTTCTTCAAAATGCATTCAGAACTTGAAGAATAATACTTACACATTCTTTTGTATCTGTTGTCTCAAAAATAAACAGTTTTACATAGAATAATCGCTCAAGAAAGATGCTAGCACCAAAGATCCTGGGAAACTACAATGAACTTCTAAAAAAATGATCATTTATTTAAAGTGCACACTGCAAAATACTCAGTGCTTCTGATCAAGTGGAGTACAGAAACACCTCCAAATCCATACTTGCAAAAGCAAAGTTCTCAGAGTACCTGAACCATATTGGTAGGTAAAACAAAGAGAATAATTTCTGCCTAAAATGGAAAGTGGGAACCACCATCATGGTTTTCCCTTTCAAATTAAAAACGGATATTTATGAAATAAATAAACACATACAATAAAGTTGTTCATCAGACTTTGTATCTCATTCTGTTTCAAATATTTCTCCTTGTTATGTCTTTTCTATTGCATAAAAGTGTATCAATTCAGCTAGCACTTCATTCTACTTGCCAGATAAAAACTACAAGAAAAGAAAAAGTACACCAGTATCTCTCATGCACACTTTTCATTTCTTTCCTAAGACATTTTAAATGTCTCAGGCAAACCCAGATAAAAACTACTGGCAACAACTGGAGTCTAACAGTGAAACCTTGTAGGGAATGCTGTATTGTTTATGGCCTGTAACAGGAATTTCAAGTCTACAAAAGACATATTTGTAGGGAGGAAAAATAGGAAATAAAGAATGGGATAACCTTCCATTTCAAGGCAGTATTCATATTCGGAGAACATATCCCCTTTACAAGTCATGAAATAAGGTTACTGCTGCTTTTGTGTGTGTCCATAGCAATTTGAAGTGTTAATCAGTGTGCTTGATACACTCTAATTGTAAAAAACCTCAGAACAAGACAAAATTGGGCCCTTCCCCAAGGAACATACACATACAAGATAAAAGATCAAAAAAACTACCAGCAGAAAAAAGTCAGAAAGGAGTTTCTCAGGGACCTAAAAAATGGGGTTTGTGTGTTGATATTGCTCATTAAAAAGAGACCCTTTGCTGAAGTTACCAAAAGAACATATGCCTGACACATTCTATTTCTGCAATACAGAATAACAGAATAAAGAAAATACTGGTATATCATATTGTATGTGAGTGCATATACCTACATCACGCTAAAAAAAGAATGCTTGAGGGAAGCTATAAGCCCTACATGACAGATTGTGTAAAGTCACATGCCAGATTTCCCTTTTTAGAAGTACAGAAATAAAAAGTAAAGAAAGGGGGGGGGAAAGCCACAAGAACTGAAGTCACTAGAGGCTTACACAGCCTTACATCTCCTACTTTGGGATTTGATTATGAAAACTCCTCTGAGCAAAATGAATCCATGATCATAAAGCCATGGAAACTATCCCTTGATTTGCATGGGCCATGGTTTTACTAAGGATATTGGAGGACCATTGCACATTGTAGCCTGAATACATTAAGGCAGGAAATGAAATACAGAAAATTCTGTGAAGCAATTATCAATTATTAATGCTTTTTTCCATTGATTTTTCAACTCTCATACCATATTACAGAGACAGAGACCAAAAAAATTTTTTCAAAGACCATAGCTTGACCAGAGACTATGTAAGACAAAGGAAAACACACACTGTGCAATACTGTTAGTTCTGATATTATCTCATGGTTGGGTATCACGGACTGTACTACCCTGCACAGTCACGAAGAACCCTGTGACAGGAGCAGGCAGGAAGTACTTAGGAACAGCTCAGTCCATAAAAGTCAGCATTAGGTCTTGATTAGGAAAGAGACACCTTACGACTTACAAATCAGTATGAAAACTCCTTATACTTTTTAATACAAGTTCTAAGGGAAGGCACCTTCCTGAGGAAGTATTAACTAATTACTGGTAAAAATATCAGAATTGGCTTGTGGCAAGATATGTTTTGCCACTAGCATGATATAAGACATGGTTTATATCCAAGTAACAATTTGCAAATGAGACAAATATTCTGGATACTTACATTTTTGTTAGTTATACTTGTAAATTTGTGTCTATAAAGTGTTTCATAGGTCTTTTAGGTATCTGGAAGGCTATCATTCAATATACCATGTATCCACTGAGACAATTTAAGGGTCAAAATATAGAACTGGTCATGTGATTAGAAAATTAGATTATTCCTGAAATAGAATAATTTACTACTTAACTAGCTAACTTATATACAACATAATAAAAATTCTCACATCAAAGAAAATGTATGTGTGAAAAAAGGCAAGAGGCTTTTGAAAGCCACTATGCTTTGATCTGGACCAAGATTTTGACCACATTCAAGTTTGAAAGCGTTAACATAAAAGCTGTTATTCTTAGAAGCTGCCTGTCTGCCCACTGAAACTACAGTTACTGGCACGTGGAACCCTTCATTGTTTTGTTTTGGCATTGGGTTGGGTTTCTTCTTTCTTTATGAGGTGGCAGACTGTTCTACTTCTATGTGCAGGAAAAATGTGCTTTTGTAAGAGCTTATTCTCTCCTGCCAGCCCATCACATTTGCTCACCTTCGGGATCAACAAACCAAAACAGGCAATGGGTTTGAAATGACAGTATCAGCTTTTTTTTTAATCGGCTTTACTGATCTGGAAAAAAAGCAAACACCACTTCAGTTTATGACAATATCGATCAGACTTTCATGGCTAACATATTGAAGAGCTAATTTATCATAAAATAGAGGAACACAGAATTAATTTACTTGGAGCTTAAAGCTAGATTCATTTATTTAAATTTGACTCCAAATTTACTCCCTTTTCATACCATTGTGCAATCATCAGGCCCTTTGAACACCAAAACAAAGCTTGTCATGAAAAGTCCATAGTGCAAGCCCTTTCTAACAGCCATTACCAGCCAAATCATAAGGACATAAGCTAGGCCTAAAAATGATCTATCTAGAATTGAGCAGTAGGGCATGATTTCATGCACAAATTTCAGAGGTATAGAAAAAAAGATAATACAAAATCTTTTCAAATTGAGAAAATATGCTTTCACTACCAGAAAATATGGCATAAGTAACTCAACAGGCATATACCATATTAATTTCTGAATACACAGCATTTTAGAGTATTTATTAGAATGATTGGTAAACAAGGAATTGCAACATTGCTTCTTGCCTGTTTACCTCCTGCCTTCTTCCACTACTGCTGGCAGAGCCAGTTGAAAGCTGTAACAAAGCAACAGAACATGCCTTTATTAAAGCAACCCATGTTTGCATTCCTGAATGCTTAAATGCAGCCACCCTTCCTTTTAATATAAAATAAGAGTTATAAACTAGAATTAGGACATCTCTGCTTGTAAAGCACGAATACAGAGCAACCAAAATCCCAAATAATGTCTTTGGGTGACAGCATAACATAGGATATTAGAGCTGTCACTAATTTCCTGGAGATTAATAAGGGACAGATAGTCCTTCATGTTACCACGGGGATTTGATGAAAAATAAAGCAAACAAGAGTTGTCTGAGAAAACATATGCATGTTCATGTCTCTCTTTAAACATGTTCAACATGTCAAACATTCCAAATGCCAGCTTTTTCAGATGTCACTAGCTCACCATTCCACAGATGCTGTATATGTACCATATATCTGATATAGGCTGCACCATTAAGAAAGAGTTCTGTTTATCTTAAGGAATTCGCTTTTTTTCTTATTGGTAAGCAGGCAGACTATGTGCTTTTATAGCAGTCACAAGGGAACTAACACTGTCTTGCAGTATTACAGAAAAAATTCAGCTGTGGGTTCCAGGCCCAGCATGACCCAAAAAAGATAAATTAATTGCTCTAATGCTTAGGTAGGACGAACTAGATGAACCAGAAACTACAGAGTTTCAACAGGAATTACAAAAAAAAGTATAAGAAAGTATTAAGTAAGAATTTCACTTAAATGTTAGTAAGGATTTCATATTCCACCTCAGAACATGGATGAATATTCCGCTCAGGTAGTAAAACAACCCCACAAATCTGGTTAAGCAATGTAACAGTAAAAGCAATAGTTAAACTGTATTGGACATGGATCTACTTGAATTCAAAAGAACCTATAGTTGAAAACAATGATATTTAGAAACCATCTGCTGACACAACAGAGTCACAGTAGGTTAGGATTTGAAATCAGGATGCTCTCTTCCCATCTCTGCTATCAATATGCAATCTTGAACAAGTCTATATTTTTCAGGTGTTTATGTATCTGCTAACTTACACTATCCATGGTAGAAGACAGAGTGCTCTATGATTGTTCAGCACACACAGCCCTTGGCTTCACTAAGGCCTCCTCATTTTACTAACACACCAGAGAGCACCATTGATAAACACCAGTCAGAAGTGATTTCAGAAGCGCTTGATCACACAAAGTGAAGTACTGTGTTCAAGTAATCACTCAGCGGCTCTAGTTCTTGATTTGATTTACATGAGTTTTAGATATCATTATGCTTTTTCATAAGATTTAGAAGAAAACAAAACACAAGAAAACCACATCAGCTCTGTGAAGGAGAAATTAAAAGAGCCACAACCCTCCTTATTTTACAGAATTTTTTATTTTAACGTCCTTGGAACCATTTTGTACAAAATTGTGGGAACAGAAGAACTTATGCTAGTACTGAGTATTCCATGCTGAATTAGTTTATCCAGCAGCTGCCTGCAAGAGTTAGAATTATAAGGAATCCAGTTAAAAATAAAAAACTGCTCAGGAAAGAAATACGTCAGGGGATACAGGTGACAGAAGTTTGGAAAAGCTAAACCTGTCACTCACACCCAACAAAATGGCAGCACGTGAAAATACCAAAAAAGGTCATAGAAATTGCTGAACAGAGAGTTATAAATTTTGTGTGCTGGGCTAATACTTACCAGCAAAAAAGAAAAAAACCAACCCAAACAAATTTGAGTCTGATGTACAATAAACTAAAAAAGAAGTCAAAGGTATAATACCAGTGTACATGGATATGACAAAAAGTTGGCAGACAAAATGCAGAATGTAGCCAAGAACTTGGAAGAGAAGCAGAGGTAAAGCAAAGGTACATTAGAAGAAGTTACATGAATGTTAAGTCAGTCAGCACTTGTAGGTCTGTAAAGACCAAGGGACATGTTGATACTCTCATGACATAGACTGAAAAACATGGCAGATGTGTTCTCTACACAATGTTCTTTGCTTCTTTATATGTTTAAATAATTGAGAAAGATAGCTAGAAAGAAATTGGCACCTTTTGTAACTGTTGACTTCTAAATAAAGAATCCAAAATCTCTAGTTAAATTTCAAGATTTAAAGTATCAGTAGCAACCTCCAAGCTGTAATTATACCCTTGCTTGCTACATTGCTTCCTTCTCCATGTCTAGTCCTGGATCTATGTGACAGATGGCAAAGAGTTTTTCAGTGCATCCCAGAAAGATAGAGTTTTTAGCTAATTTGCCCTTAATGGATGACATTTTCCTTCTCCCCAAAAGCCAGCCAAAAACATAGAAAATAATTTATGTTGTGGGGTAGGTGGTCAGTGTCTCAATATTGCATAATAAAGTCAAGGCAATGAAGGTTAGAAAAATAAAAGAATGCAGCTGGGAAAAATGAAGAGAATTGTGTGTTCCACTGCAGCAAGAAAACTGGAGTCGAAATACAAGAGCTAAATTAAGAGTCATGCAGGAAAGTAGGCAACTCATTATTACAGCTAGAGGTGATCTGTATTACAGAATCAGCTCTAGCAAGGGAAGGGGATAGATCCAAGCCCTGATGGCTTAGTTAGTACCAGTACTTGAATTCTCAAGAGTTCTCCTTCAGTATTCAGAGGTATGTGTGCACAGAATCAAGCTAATCTATTTTTCTGGCCAAAACCATAAGCGAAATGTTTGGTTTTTCATTTGAGACAACTAGATTAAATTCAACTGATTTGAAACATACATTTTTGCTTGCGGGTGTGTCAGTAGAAATGTGTAGTGATACTGCAAGCATGGACCTCAAGTTAAATGGCACATGATGCAAGAGAGTCAAGGATGAAAAATGGAGTTACAACAAGGAAAAATCAGATGAGAAATCTGGTAGTTTCCATCGTCTGTATTAGTGCCTTTAGAGACAAACATGCAGAATTGTCGTAGACCAAACTAAACTGGAGTGATGCTAAGGAGGTCTGGAAGGGTTATGGGAGAGCAGCAACACACAGAGAACACATTAATGGGTTCTCAGGCTGACAGGCAACTATGTCAAAGCTCAACTGAAAAAACCTGAAATTTCTGGATCATCTGGTTTTCCTTCTATCGGTGCGCCCATCACACTCCTAAAGAGGTATTCGAGACATAGAAACAAATGCCAAGACAATCATCTATGAGACAGGAACAGTTTTTTTTTTCTTGAGACCACATAATGGGACATCTAAGTGCAGAAAAACCATAAAATGCAAAAGCTGCAGAATAGCTTTCCACATGCCTTAAATCAAAGCCTGGCACTTTCATGTCATGACAGTTTTTAATTTCACAGTGAAACAAGTCCTAAAAATCACTATGCCAAGGAAAAGAAAGCAAGGAAATTCATTAAGTTATTTATTTTCATGGCATCAGAATTATTTTGACACAAGAAAAAGTCATGCATCTTCCCACTTCCTTTACATATAAGAGTAACATGTGTCCAAATGTTTTCTGCTTTCTTCAGCTGTGCTAATTACCACACATATACTTAAAAGTTTTTATGCTCCCTTGTAAATACCTAATATTAGCCAGAGAGAGTCATACATCTGCGTCAGTAGAGGCCTTTACAATGAAAGTAATCCAAGGATTTCAAGGGCATTTGCTTACTACTCCACCAACATCTGCCTTCCCACTTTAAAATCAATCCTGCATCATACCAAGGATGATAAAAACAGGAAAGCAGTAGTTCCAGAAAGTATGTTTGTGTGAAAAAATAATGCAAACATACAAGCAATGACCAGCTAAGAATCCACATAAGCCAGGTCTAAACTACCTTACTCATGAAAGCTAAACTATCATAATAGGGATTCTTTCTTTATTAAACAAACAGATTATTCTAATCTGTATTTAGAGAAAGTTCATCACCTTTTTTTGAGTGTTGACTAACCACATGCTTTCCTGTCATTTATTGGAATAGATTTTACTCAGATTTTATTCTGTAATATTTATAACAAAATTTAAACCTCTCTTGGATGTTTGTTTTAATGCTATTGTTAAAGCAGCCTATCTCTCCAGAGATTCTGGGCATGAAAACTGCTCCTACAGGGCGTTATTCCTGAATTTTTGAATCAGGCAAAAATAGGCATGCAAAAGCCTCCTCAGCAATCTAACTGCAGCTTTTGCCTCCCTTTTTCCTCACACAGTGGTGCTTTCACCTTATCCAACAGACTTGCTGACCTCACAGATACTGAGATGTCATGGAAGCTACTGCTGCCTGAAGAGCTGCAGACCATTAAGCCTACTTGCTCACCACTGAAATGAAAAATAAGAAAGGTGCAAATAGGTAGATGAATAGGAAAAGATAAAGATTAATAAAAGTGCTACTGCCCTAATTCGTATTTTTTAAGCAATCTCATCTCTAAGATAATTCTGATAAAAGAAAGGAACATATTCCATCTCAAGGAAAGAAAAAAGGGGAGAAAAAATTGTTTTCCTAGACTGCCATTTTCTTGGGTTTTGTTTGTTTGGTTTTTTTTAATTAACATAATTCAAGATCTTTACTTTTTTAAAACAAGTAAGGTTAATTCTATGTGAAGCATCCTTAGCATGCTCCTTGATTTTTCTTTTCTCTACAACTGCAGACTATGCAGGTAATTACAGTGTAGCTGCTGCCTCAGCTGTGGTGTTATGACTGGTGGGAGAACCATAACAGAGAACTTTTCAAGGATTGCTAAAAGCCACTGGTTTTAGGTCCCATCCTGTGGCAAAACCTTAGGATTCTGCATAATTTTTATACTCTAGTTTTACATCATGCACACGCTGGAGAATGAGGATATCTAAAACATAGTGCCTATTCGTTTTACTGCAATACTTTTGTGCTGGAAGCTGCAAAAGGATCATTTCCAGGATCACTGTCACTTGCATGTGCAACTGTAGGTGCATGGACAAAAGTTGTGGACATCAATCCAACGAGGAATAAGAATCACATTTTAACACAGCATTTTAGTGTGTATTAGCTGCAGAGATAAGAAATATCCTCTACATTTATGAAATTAAATTCTAAAATTATTGAAATTTTTATATCTAATGGAAAGTCTGTAGTCATCTTACAGCTTAGCTGGTTCTTAAATCCTTACTTGGTTATAAAAAAAGGATACACACATCCATAAATCACAGTTAGCTACATTTACATTAACAGACGTTATTCACTTGCTTCTCAAGCAAAGCCTTTGAAAGAGACATTAATTTTGTTCTTAGTATGACCATCATGTCCATCTTTTCACAGTCCCCCTTAAGAGTAATCATCAGTGTAGCCACCAAAACACACACGTAGATAATTTTATTCACATGAACTGAGTGCTATCCCAAATTCTTCTTGGAAATGTTGTGCTGCAAAGCTCTGTATCATCTGCTGCAAATACTACTGTAAGAACACACAGTGACCCCAACCCTCTAATATCTTTTTCTTCTGTAACTTTCAACAAAAGATCATCTAAGAGCAGTGAAAATTAACAAGAAAAATAACATGAACAGAAAAATCACATCAAATTGAAGTGTCTTATATAATAGCAAGTGTTCTGTGTTTCAAGCAGTGGGTTGGAATAAGTTGAAACTCTGAACATTATCCTGGGGGTGGAAAGAGAAGGAGACATAGCTTATAAAGGCTGTACTTTTTATCCTGAGAAATTCAATGCAAGAAGGTCAATCTATTTTATATAGTTTGCATATTAAATGCTTAAAACATCACATAATCTATCAGTTCAGAAGGATCAGAGTATACGACTTCAAAAAGCACCAGATGGTAAACAAGAGTATATAGATTAAGATAAAATATTCTAATTCTGTCATCTTGTGTTCATCAAATGAGAATGTTAATTTGGCCCTTATTTCTATATTTATGGCCCAACCTGATAATTTCTGATCACATTTTCTATTCCTAAAATGTGGTCAATTAACACCCTTCTTACTAAGAAGACTTTGCTAAATACATAAGAAGAAAAAGGTATATCCTTAGTCACTTAATTAGTGACTTAATATTTTAAACAGTCAGTGGAAGTAAGGGTTTTTTTCTCATTATCTCCTTTCAGAAAACTTGTTGGATTTTTCGCCTTATTACAGTTAATGGCAGGCAGATTCCTAGCACCAGAAGCATATGATATGAACTCTTTTCTTCAGCACCCAAATAACCCTCCCCTGCTTTCAGCTGGTGGATTAGAACAAAATGAAGCTGAACACTATCATGATGGTGGAAATATATGTGGTAAATAGCATAAATAGACAGCACTGTTTAGGCCAAAAACAAGAAACAATGTGTGAATTCTTTCCACAACTACGTGAGATTTTCTGCATCTTTTCCATTTATTCTGTAGTTTATGAGTGGGTTTTTTGCTTACTAAGTATCCAATTAGTTTGTGTATATTCACAGACGCTTTCAGCTACTGTTGGCTGAAACAGATATAAAGAGTCTCTCTCTACATAGTTTATTATTGGCATAATCATAGAATACTAGGACAATTCAAGCTGGAGAGGACCTTGAGATTCCAAAGTCTTGCTGAAACCAGGGTAAGCTAAGAGATCAGACCAGATTATTCAGGGCTTGATCCACTCAGGTCTTGAATATGTCTAAGGACAGAGACTACAAAGACTAAAATAATATGGCTAATGATGTGCATTACATGGTATTTTCTTTCCTAACTGCTTGACCCCCAAATTGACAGAGAAAAATGTAAAAAATCACACATGCACACAGAGAGCAAAATATGCTTTCATAAATGTATTCATAATGCTTTCTGCTCCCATAATATATTTTTTATTTATGTAAGTTTTTTACTACTGTATGAGGTGAATAAATGGACAAAGGAAAATTTGACGTCTCTATGAATGAATATTAATTGATGTCTTGACAATTACCATAAAGAAAGATTCCTGAATGGCATTAGTTAGCGCTGGGTCAGTGTGAGAGGAAAAAAATATCTCTGTTCAAAGGCTGAGAAAAAATGTTTTGCACTTCCACACCTCAGAAGCTATTTACATTTTAACAGCTAACTCAATCTCCTTAGACTTGTGACATAGCTCAAGCTACACACTGGTAAGCATGAACACCTGCTGTCCAACACTCATAAATTCATCTTAGATTTCATGTAGGAAATCCAAGCAATTTTAAGTTAAATGAGTGTAATATAAAATTCTAAAACTGATTCATAGTAGCTCTCAAGGGAAACACTCTAGTCAACTGAGAATGTCTTAGGTCAAGTATGTTTGTACTAGAAAAGATAGAGCAGCTTTAAGTTAATTTCTTAAGTAGTTCTGTTTATTGTAAACAGTCCTTAGCACAGCTTTCATTATTTCATTTATTTCATGCACATCTTCTTACACCACATCTCTTAATTATCTCAAATCTCCACTAAAAGACATGAGTAACCATATTTGGTTTCTCCTTGTTCTATTCCTCTTTCCAGGAGCACTGTCACAAATACAACCTGGCTAAAGAGAGTGAGGAGAAGAAGGAGTCTAAGCATATGTGGTGTTGCTTGCTTTGGCTAGAGAGGAAGCATTTCTTGGGTTTTTGAGCAAAAGGTAAGGCAAGCTGTTAACATCCTTACCTCCTATGACAGTCTGTTGCACAGATATTGTGCCATTATAAATTTTAACAGTATTAATCCAGTATTGCTATAATTCTGGAATTACATGATCACCTCTGTTGCTTGCAAAACAACATGCACAGATTTCTAAATTATGCAGATGATTTCTTTTAATTAAATGAAAATTGCCTCAATATCTTTCATGGATACTGCTATTTTAGGCTACTGAACATAATACTCAATTTATACTTTTGTGATCTCTTATGGTTAATGTTCTAGGGGTCCTCATTTGTATTACATTGCTATTACTGTGAGAGGATATGATAGGTCATTAATATGCATAATTTTCACTTATGTACTTGCATGGGATTACACTTGGATTTTAAGAGGAGCCAATAGTATTTTACTAATATTCCATTGTCTCTCACAGTAAACTTATCTCCTGTATTTACTCTAAGAGGCCTAATTAACAAATACAATTTGTTCAACTAACAGTCCTCCCAGACACTGAGAAACAACTGTGTCTCTTAAAAACACTTGCAAAATGGTTTTTCAAAGAGATAAAAACAGGTGAACTTATTAAGTCTTTATGGTCATGAACCTCACCAAACTATTGGTGTTTTAGCAGTAACAAATATGAAGGCCTCCCCAAAAGAAAAACAAAAGCTACCTGGTTCCATAAAATTATATTCTTCTTTAAGTCTCCAAGTAGCAAAGGCAGTAAATTTCAAGCATATATTCACATTCATATTAACATGTTACTTTCAAAAATGCAGATTGGGAGAGAGTCTCTGCAAACCCTACTTCCACTCAGTAGTACTTACACAGAGAGTTACACAGATTTTATCACATTTCTAACTCAGCACAATATAACACATGCTTGAAGGGTTTCCTCTTCTTCTATAATGTCATATTTCCAGCTCACTTCCCCAGAAAAGATCTCATTGTCTATTCTAAGAAGAATTTAGGGAAAATTCTTACATAAGGACCAACCGCTTAAAAATATTTCACCTGCCTTGAAAATAAGCAATAATAGCTATGAAGAAAAGAATGTTTTTAAGGGCAACAGTTTCCAAAAATTTACATGTGACATAATGATTTTCAATATAAAGTAGGGTAATATTAAAAGCAATCATCTTTGAAAAACAAAACTAATAATTCCTCTGTAAGCAAAAAATTTTGGAGCAACAGATTTCCAACTCATATAAACATATAAA